>PVKB01005472.1:7670-95962 GCA_004027205.1 Ctenodactylus gundi | reverse complement strand
CAGGCAAGCCTGGGGATGTAGCTCAGTGCAAAGGTTCAGTAGCTAATACTTGAAAAACAACAACCACCAAACTGATTTTAAATATTATGGAGATAAACACTTTTAAAACAAAATATTGTTAAAGGGGACTGTGGATTTGTTTCTTACATTTCTTGTTGCATTATATATCCATGTAAAAATTAATTATTCATCTCTTTATCTGATTTCCCTTTCAAAGCCTGCCAAAAACAACTAGTAAGTTATTAAGATCTTAATATAGACAGCAAATTAGGTTTTTCATGATTTGGAATTATGCCAACTAAATTCAGCAAAACAAGATAGGAGCTAATATTCAGTCACCCAGCTAACCAGAATTCTTCTTAAGCTAAGGCAAGAACCGCAGTCATGAGTGGTATACATGAGTAGATCAAATGGGCTTCCTTTCAAGTATGGCCGTGCTGGCCCCCCTCCCTAAATTGTGCTTGCTTTATGCATACTATCTTCTTTGAAATCCCAAAATAGTGTGAACAAATCACTCTGATTATGAAAAACCAAACCAACTATCAGCCTTCATTGAAAGAAAAACAAAAAAGGAGATACTCAATCAAATTTATTCAAAGAAAGGAAACATAATAAGTGGTCATTTCTATCAGCAAAAGGAGCCAGAGTTTATCTAAATGAATAGCTCAGAGCAGAAAAGTAAAATTCTTTAATTTTAAAGAAAATATTGTTGTCTATTATTTATTTATTAAAATGCTTTTGTGAGTCTCCATGTGGTAATAATCAGATCATTATATTTAATATTGCAAAGTATTATATTTTATTAATAAAGACAGTTGATTATTTCTTTTGGTAGAGAGGTACTCATTTGAGTGGGCTACTCTAAGTAATGGCCTTTCAACTCATCCGTTCTTCTGTTCCAGTCTTACTGGTTTGTTTTCCTCTTCCTCTGCATTTGTGACGGTGAGGCACGGAGCTGAAGAACACTTTGTGGGTTAGGGTTAGGAGCAATTGCTGTCTTTTGAGGTCCACCTGGCCTCTTCTGGCTTGGACAACTTGGTTTTTGTGTGCCTTGGTTCTATCTAGTCAGAGCAGAGATGGAGGTGCTCATGCCCTGTAGTCTTGTTGTTAACAATGGCCCTTTGAGGAGAACAAGGTGCAGACTTTGCTTGCTGTTCTGCTCTCCATGGTGGTGTAAGGGCCTCGCCTAGTTTTAGTGAGGGGTCGGATGTCTGCACCTACTGTCATCCTCTCCCAAAGCAGGAACGAGGCATCCTGCTCAGGACAAAGCTGGAATTCAGTCCCGAAAAGAAGCCTTCCCAGGAGGAAATATTTTTTTGGCACCTTGCCAGTGGTTATTCCCTGGAGAGAGTAATGATTAATACAAGCTAAGCATGAAGAACCTACTTTACTTCCTGTGATTTCCTGCAGTGTACACAAAAGCTGATTAAAACAAATTATGGCAGGTTGTTGAAATAGCATCACGAAAATTTAAACAGTTGGAAGGCAATCTTTGTAGCAAAAATAAGGGTTTTAACAAGAAACTAAAGCAAGGATGCTTTCCAAGGAGGTACAGCCAAAATCTACAAGGGTTGAGTCTGTTTGACCATCCACACAGTTTAGCTGTTGCAAATGTGGAATCTGAGAACAGAGGTCCCTACAAGAAATAGGTATTCTGAGTCTAGGAACTGCAATGTGCAGCTTCTTGTTGCCAAGGCCTGCAAGTCAGAAAGGTCAGTAGAAGCTATACTCATGTAAGATTAGACTCAGGGCTGAGGTAGCTTTAACAAATGGGCAAGACCAATCAATTCAAGGACAGCAGTGGTGAGGCGGTAGATTCCATGAACCAGGTATAGAAATAAAGAGGATCTGGCCTTAAGAGTAACTTTTATAGCTCAACAGAGACGCGACGTTTTCCTTACAATGAGATTCACACTAGGGGATACAATCCTTTCTACTGTGTTTTGAAGGCTGACATCTCTAAAATGGCCTCATGTGTTTTTATATAGCTGGGGTGCCAGAGGAAGCCAGTGTCTGGAGCAAGTTTGTGGAGGAGGAGTAAAGCAAAATGGATTTGATAGTACAATATGCAATCCTACATGCGGAAACAAGTCCAGTATTAATTCTGCCACTTACCAGATGTGTACTCTTGAACAGTTGTCTCTCTCTCTCACCCTCCCTCCCTTGGTTGAACCCAGGGCCTTGTGCATGCAAGGCAAGTGCTCTGACAGAGCTACAATCCCACTCCTTAAACAGTTCATTTCCTCTGAGCGTAAACAGCTTTATATTTGCGAAAATGCATCATAACTTGACAGTGTTGTTTTGAAGATGAAATAAAATGTAAGTTTTTCCACATTGTATCTGCACATTGTAGGTGTTCAGTGAATAGTTACTGGTCTTTATTTGAGTTATTGTAGAAGGAATAATGCCTTCTCATACCTTATTAATCATATATGCCAACCATTAATCAAACAAGTGTTTCATGATTGCACAACATTCATTATCAGGGCTTTGTGTCATCAATGTGAACACATGGCTCTTATGGAAAAGCAGCGGAAGACAAAAAAGTGATCCTTGTCTGTCCACACTGTGTGTTTTTGTGTACATCATCTTAACTAATCATTAAAACAGTATAACAAAATAGGTACTATTTATTATCTTTTCTTTAAAAATAAAGAAATTGAGGATCAAAGAGATTACATTGTACAAGGTCATGAAGATATCTAATAGTGGAACTGGAATAGTTTTGTTTGAAAACAGAATTTGTGCTTGTTCAATGTCTTGTGTTGTGCGTTTTCAACAAGAAAAAAATATAGTGGTACTGGGTGAGAGTCTTCACACTGAGCTATGTCCTCAGCCTGCTTTCCACGCTGCCCCACCTTCCCTTCCCCCTTTTTTGTTTTGAGACAGGATCTTGCTAAATCACTAAGTTGCCCAGGTGGGCTCGAACTTTCAATCCTCTTGCCTTAGCCTTTCCGTGTGCAGGAGTTACAGGTGTGTGCCACTGTACCCTGCTAAAAATATGAGGTTTTTTGAAGGATGAACTATAATAACCACTTTGCTGAAATTATGAAGAAAGAAATATGTAGATTCTCTTATATTTCATTCTTAGAACAATGGTTGATTCTTTCATCTCCCTTGCAGGTTGGGTTCCTAGGTATCAGGTTTTCAGACACTGAGAAGGAGGTGCAGGAAGTTGAATGGAGAGTGGTCTTGGGAAGAGAAGAAAGTTAAGCAGGAGAATACACAGGGTGAATTGAGCTCAGACGCTGGGATGATTCTTCAAAGTAGCTTTGATGCTGGAATGGTCTTTCAGAGTAGTTCTGAGTTGTATTTGCTTGTTAGGTTGTGGTGCTAGGAATTAAACCCATGACCTTGATCTTGCTGGGCATGTGCCCTACCACTGAGCTACACCCCAGCCCTTGGCTGAGGTTTTGCATTGCCACATAGATTAGCGAGAGCTGCCCTGGTAAGGGAGCATGGTCTTGGGTGGTGCTGTCTTCTGACAAGGACCATTTTTTGGAGAGGACAGAGGGCTGAGAGTTGAATGCAGGCAGCTTGGGAAATCAGTCTTCTGTCTTAAAGGAATGTGTCATAGGTGATTCATAAAAGGGAGGAATGTAATGCTGGATGTAGAAATATAGGTTTATTTTCAATGCCTGTTTCTGAAGAAGTTATAAAGTGTTTGAAGTTTAATTCACAGTGCTTTCTTTTAAATGCTAACCAGTTCTTTTAGGAACTTCTAGAAAAGGTTGATTGTTTCTGCACTTTGTTCTGGGTTCTTAATGCAGTGAAATCTGTCAATAAGTTTCACCTCATGCAGTATAAAAGTAAATTTCCTTTCCCAGTTCAAATGAAAATTGTTTGTATGTCCTGTCATTCTAGATGGGTTTAAGATAAAAGTAGTGTCTTTTTTTTCTTCTTTTATAGTCTTAAGACCTAGAGAAAGAATTCAAGAGGTTTTTCTTATAAATACTGTTAAAGAATACCGTGATTTAACTGAGGTCACTTAGATGTTATCTATATGTATATTGATACCAATATATCTATATCTTCCTATATATTCTAAAAGTATTTTAAAATTCATAAATCTAGGTACAAAGAAGGTACTTCAGTTTGTGCTTATTAACTTAATGATTTCCCAGAACAGCTGATCATGGACCTTTCCTATTGTCCTCAAAGGCCTCCTCCTTCTTCACTCACTGGCTTCAAAGTTTACAGGCCAGGAAGAGTCAGACTTACCATCTGTTCATTTCATACCTCCATATACCAAGGTTTGTCAGTGTTTTTGTATGACTCCTCTTTCCTTCTATATGCTTAGAATATGGAAGCAAATAAGATACACACTCTTACTTAGCTTTGTACACTTGATTCCATTTCTGTGCTAAGCCCATCTCACATTTCTTTTTGGAAATACTTCTTGAGTCCTTAAGCTTTGTGATTGTTTTTAAAATATCTACGCATACCACTTACTCCAATATAGTTTTCTCACAATCAGGCTACCCTAACTGATTCATATGCTTATAATTTTTTCTTTATTTTTCATTGACCCCATCTCCTTATCTTCCTTTCATTCCTTTGCCTCTTGTGATCCAGCCTCTTTCACCTGAGGTTTTCAGAATTGCTCCTGGGACATGTGCCTTCAGACCATCCATTTCAGCTCCCCACTGCTGCCCACCAGTACACCTCCTGACCTCTTTCCCCCCCATTTTATTGATATGTATAAGTGCAAAATTTAAGGTTTACGATGAAGTTGAGCATTTTGTGCACATCCGCATCTTGTCTAGGTGACAAGGATGTTCCCACTCTCCTTTTGTCCCTCCCCTTACCCTCCCCTCCATTCTTCCCCACTCCTCCCTCCCTCCCCACCCTACCCCCCTGTTTCACTTTGTTTTTCATTTTAAGTTCCATAAGAGTTGTGATCTGGGTTTCACATATCAGAGAGACCATTCGATGTTTCACCTTCTGCTTCTGACTCACTTCACTAAGCATGATGTTCTCAAGTTTCTTGCATTTGCCTGCAAGAGCCTCCAAGCTGTTGGACTTTATAGATGCATAGTATTCCATTGTGTATAAATACTGCCTCTTGACCTCTTGAACCATTGCAATTACCTATCTTGGTCACTTCCTCACTGCTGGGATGCAATATCCAACACCCAACTTAAAGGAGAAGTTTATTTTGGCTCATGGTTTCAGAGGTCTTACTTAGTCCATGCATGGGTTGTTGGAAATGGCAGAAGGGACTGGCATGGAGGAGGAAAGCTTCTACATGCGAGGCATGCCAGGAAGCAGAAAGGTGAGAGAGCAGCCAGGGAGGGAGATACACTCTTCCAGGTTGTGATCCCAGTGATCCATTACTCCAGTCAGGCCTGGCCTTCAACAGTGCATAAAAATAAACATAAAAATAAAATAAATAAATAAAAAATAAATCCACCAGTGAGTATAGAGCCTCCATGGTCCAATCACCTTCAAACACATGAGAGTTTTTGAGGGAGGGAAGTTTAGATTCAGACCATAACAAGCCTTATTTCTAACCTGCTCTTTGACAGCTATTACTCTAGTCTTCAAATCTATGTTATAAGCTCTTGGCAAAACAATGCATGTACCAGGAGATCAAGGCCATGCCCAGTTTTCACAATTTACGGAGAGGACTCACAGGCCTCAGGACGCGCTGGGACTTGACACTTTGAGTTATTGTGGTCAGTAAATCCAAACCAAAATCATCAGCAAAGAGTGCATGGGGCAAAACCATGAACAAACCTCCTGAGTCCTTTCTCAGAGAGAGTGCACAAGGCACACTTCATTCTCCAGTGAAAAGTTGTGTTGATGCAAATATTGCCAGCCAGGGAAGCTCATCTGACAC
Source organism: Ctenodactylus gundi (assembly GCA_004027205.1). Lineage (NCBI taxonomy): Eukaryota > Metazoa > Chordata > Mammalia > Rodentia > Ctenodactylidae > Ctenodactylus > Ctenodactylus gundi. Next base: position 90,120 of record PVKB01005472.1, on the reverse strand, counting down.
TTTGTACCCAGGATTTTCATGTAGGCACCCTCCAAGTCAGGTTCTACGTTTTTATAGATAAGTAGGTCAATAGTGGTTTTATGAATAGTCTTTGTATAAACAGTTTAGGCACAGTAATCCAGACTTAGTTACAAAATATTGGGAACTTCGTAAATCTAAGCTATCAGGTGCCAGGCAAGGGCCAATTTTACAAGTAGCCCTTATTTAGGACAGTCCGATGTTAACTCTTTTCTTTACAATCTTCCTAAAGTATATCTTTGTTATTCATTTATTCAAGAAATACTTATTGAACATCTGTAATGCATCAGGCATTGTTTTCAGAACTGGGGGTACAATGATGAATAAAATTGATAAAATCCCTGTCTTTTGATCCATAAGACAAGTCATACCAAAAAGAGATAAATAAAAAAGATAATTAATGCCAGGTGGTAATCAGGACTATGAAAAAAAGAGAACAGTCTACAGTCTAAAAAGAGCAATGACATAGGGCAGAGTCCAGAGAAGAGATGTCTCAAGAGGCAAGATTCTATGAGACCCTTTAAAGGGAATCTAGGAAAAATAGGAAATGAAAATCTCAGAGGTGAAGTTGACTTGGTGCTTTCCAGAAACAATGAGAAGGTTGGTCTTTCTAGAATGGAATGTGGAAGGTAGTGAATGGGTAGAGATAAATTTAAAGAAACAGAGACCAGTCTATGTGTCTCTTTTAGGAGACAGGGAGTTCATATTTTATATTAAACATGGCAGAAACTTTTCCAAGTGTTCTGATTAGAGTGATGTGATCTCATTTATGTTTTTACCTTAGACTAGTTAGTTTGTCAGAAACTAAGAGGGCAAGAGACACATCAAATACTTTTCTAGAAGTTTCAAGATGCCATGGAGGTATCTGTGAGAATGGAGGTTATGGAGAGATGAGGTGAGCATAACTCTTCACTCCTTGGACACTTGAGTCATCCAGTTGGCTACTGTATGTAGCTTAGATGCCTTACCCCAACTTTTAAGGCACTTTTAGTCTTAAACTTCTTTTAATGAAAAAATTCCATGTTTTATGTGATTATTCTATATGATTAACTATTCTAGACATTTTTGCTTCTTCATTACTATTGAAATCTCATTCTGAGAAAAATATAATTCTCTTTAGCCATTGTTTAAAAATCCAAATGTTATCCATTCTTTAAAATTACCTTTTAGGCCTAGGGCAATGGCATGGCAGTTAAAGTGCTTGCCTTGAAAGTTTTACAAGACCCTGAGTTCATTCCTCATCACCACATAAGCCGAGTATAGTGGTGCACACCTGTAACCCCAGCACTTGGGAGGTTGAGGCAGGAGGATTGCTATGAGTCCAAGGATACCTGAGCTCCATAGGGAATTCAGAAGCAGTGTGGGCTACAGAGCAAGACCCTGTTACCAAAAAAAGACAATTTTAATGAATCTTTTTTTATCTTCTACTTTGGAATTCATATCTCTTCTTTGAACACATATTGATTTATCTATAGTTGTCTTAAATCTAACTCAAGCTTACTGGCTTACAATATCATTTTACTTTGCTCAGGATTCTGTGGGTTAGAAATTTAGGGAGGGCTCAGTTTCATGAGTCATTTGAGGTGTGAGGACTTGAAGTAGCCAGGAGCAGAGGATCATTTTCAGAAATGGCTGACTTATTCCCAAGTTTGATACCTCAGCGCTTCTTGGCTTTTCTTCATCTCTGTAAGATTCCTCTTTTTCAGGGCTTTGGTTTCATCAGTGTGGCAGCTCGAATGAAAATGCTAAGGCCTCCAAGAGATCAACATGGAATCTGCCAATCTTCCTAAAATTTGGATCTGGATCTGGCATCCCATTGCTTCCATTACACTTTCTGGGTCACTGATATCATAGATCATGCCAGGTTGAAACAAATGGAAAAGAAGGCTTTGCTACTTGCCTAGAAAATGACACAAACACCAACGGAAGGAAGACATTAATGTCAGCCATCTTGTAGACAGCCCTCACACCATTCTACTATACTCAAATTTCTATTTTCATAATGTTTCTTGGAATATGTGCCTTGGCACAGCTGTTTCCTCTCCCTTATTAAATTGTATTTCTCTTAGGGAGAGAATGACAGCTGCTTGTCTTTGTTGCTCAAGTCTTCTATCATAGATTTTCATCACCTATTACTTGACTAGAATTTATATGGCATTATTCTTAGAAAATATGTACTGACTTAAAAAAAAAAACTCAGTTCAGATAATTGAGAAATGGTTACTAAATCCAGTGTATTGATTAATTGCTGGGGTTGAAATTTTCTTATGTTAGAATAATTTTATGATTCATAGATACGTGAAATCATTAAACACTTCCTGGGTAAAGTTGTGGGATCATGGGGAGATGATGCAAAGATGAATGAACATATCTTCAGCAGATGTTATTTGAGTTTCACAACAACCATCGGACCTGTGTAGACGATTTACCCGTCTCCTCTTGCAGGTGAGGACTAGTCGAGGAATTTGAAGCAGATCTGTGCCTGTAGTCTTTCAGTAGTTGTATTTCCTGAATACCGAAGGTCTAATGTTTATTTTATGTTTGAAGTCCTCTATAATCTTGCCATAATCCTTCCCTCACATACATCTCTCACTAGTTTTTGTACTAAATATTCTAAATTATTTCCGAAATAGGACCCAAACTTTTAAATAATCTTGTACACTTACTGATATTTAAGATTTAAATTGAAGTCCTACTCTGTGTGACTTTTCCCAGCAACTTTGCTCTTGGCCTTCTCTTTCTTGGTGTATAATTTCTCGTGGATCTTGTCTATTCCTGTGGTAGCAAGTATCATCCCTATGAAGAGGTGACTGTCACCCCCCCCCCCCCGCCCCCGCCCATCTCATAGCTTTAGCTTCTCTCCTGATTTCCAGTATTTACTCACTGGTATTTGAAACTTAACAGGTCAAAACCCCCAGGTGAGTTTGTAAAGATCTTGGATGAATTTTAAAGTACCTCCTCACTCTTCATCCTCTGAATCTCAATTCTTGTGACTTTTTATTTCCTACTAGAAGTATAATTTTTCTCTTAGTAATCTTGACATAAAGTTTTAATAAAAATACCTTCTAAGTATTTTCAGTGTACATCTAGACCTTCAGGATCTTCTATGCCTGGTAATGCTTAATAATACAGAGTATCTGAATAGTGATTAGTAATAATGGATCCTATTGAAATCCCACACCTCAGACCAGACCTAGATCAAGATATGAGAGGCCATTTTCTTCTCATGGTTAATTTGTTTAAATCTCTAGGAGGAAGGCATAAAGTAACTCCAGGAGCCCCAGGAATTACTTGATCTCATTAACCTATTATAGTGTTCCGTAGACTGGTTTCTATGAGTGAGGACCTCATGTGATGCTGGTGTTAGGTAACTTGCTTCACAATGCCCCGCTCAGTAACCATTGTACTCTGGCAGGCTGCTTCTCTTACATTCTACTTTCCTTGAAATTCTACTCCTGAACTGATTTGTTAGTATTTGCAATAGACCCAGAGAGTCCAAGGAGATCTGCAGAAAGTAGGATTGGCTTTAAGACAATCACAGCCTTATAAGGATTTGGAAACATAACCTGTCTGAGTGACTCAAGAACTTCCAGATTGTCACGTCAGCCAGGGAGGCAGTGATCGTCATTTTCCACTGGAGCAGCTGTTAGTCAGTGGAAATGGATCAAGTCTGCATCAGTGCAGATAAACTAGCATCTTGGCAAAATCAGAAAGATCTTGAGAATGTAGTTCCTGCCCTCACCAAAGAACCTTTCACATCACTGTGAATTCAGTGTGTACTCTAATCCTGCCACAGGAGAGTAGCTCTGAACATGCTGTTTTATTTAGACTCACACTGTTTGGAGTCTGGTCTTGAATATGTTTAACTAGGACATCCACAGTATTTCCCTTCACTCTGGTGGAAGGCATTCTTTTGTAGTGAGGTTAGTAAGGGAGGATGAGTTCGCTTATCTAGAGTGCAGTCTACTGAATGTTTTCACTGATGGGTACCCCTTCTGGACCACAGTAACAATTTATATTAATGATGTGTAAAAGCTTCTCTACTGTCTTCATCAAAAAGATAAACTTATTTTCATTGTATATTAGGGGATTTTTATGTGCAGTATAAACACTGCTATCTGTATAAATATTTTGAAGTAGCAGTGATAACCAGCCTCATAGTGTGATCATGTTTATTCAGAATGTAAACTTATCATATTTTAAATTCTGCTTCTTGGAGTCATGTAGGAAATCCTTTTTTAAAAAAATAATAAGCCATTTAGTATAACAAAGAAAACCTTTGAAACTCATTTTAGATGTGATTACCTCATATTTTTAATTCTTTATGAAATGTGAATATACAAAAATCAGAATTTTTTGCAATTATAAAAATGACTACAATTCACTGAGCACCTGCACAGTGTCAACTCGGTGTGAGCATTGTTACCTCTAAGTTGACACAATCATGAGTCCTGACTGGTGCGTCAGGAAGAAAATGAGATTTGTAGGCAGGCAGCAGAGCTAGATTTGCCACTCTCTAGACATGTGGCCTGTGTAAGCTGCTTTTCTTATTGTTTCTGAAGAGGTTTATGATAAAGATTCAGATATATTCATTTTATTTGTACAGTTTATGATCCTTTCCTGTTGGGTCTAGTTGGTTTAGAATTAAAGTTGAGTTTTTAGATTTAGATTTAGATTTTATGCCCATCCACAACAATTTTCCCAGTTTATTTTCATAGTATCTGATTCTTGTAATTTAGTACAGATCTCCTAGTGGGATTAAACAGCTAAAATTTGCCGCAGCAGGTTGGATTTGAATGGATTTCTTAGACACAATGTTTTTGGTTGATTTTTTTTTTTAAAATAGAGCCACTGTGGAGTTCTGTGGGGGCAGTGTTGTAAGTATTGGGGTAGCCATCACACTCAGGCAGATTAGGAGTCTTCTACAGCAAACACAACTTTTTTTGAAATTTACTTCTGTTAATTTATCAAGGAATTAGATGAATAACCTATTATTAGACTCTTATTTTATGATATCTGAAAATACTGTCATGCCCTTAAGTTAGTTTACATTCTTTGAAGTTCTTTATGTTGAGGGGGTTATTTTAAAAGCACTGCTTGTTTAGAATAGAACATTTGTAAGCTATAGAAAAAATGGCAATAACAACAAAAAAAGAAACAAAGAGAGGGACAAGAGAAGGAGAAAAAGACAGAAAGAAAAACAATGAAAAATAAAAAGAAGGTTAAAATTACCTGCCATTATGCTGTTCTCGGCTGGCCAGAATGCACTTTTGCTTCTAGAATTCTCCCATTTATTTAAATATAATACAGAACAGTTTTTTTAAAGACCTCTCATTTTTTTGTAAAAATCAAATTTTATTGTTCACTGGACTTTTTCTTCTGTGAATATCATTGAAATATCCTTGCATATAAATCTTTGTGTAAAGGTTTAATTTTTAATTTATTAGAAGGATGCCTAGGAAAGGAATCACTGAGTTGGTTAAAATGAAGTGACTTTTACAAAAGCTGTGGAAACAAAGCTGTGCAATGGCTTTTTGGAAAGACTAGAGCGTGCTGTTTCCACCAGTAGCATATAAGAGTTACTTTCCTCCAAACACTCTTTTTCAACAATAGGTTATTCATTTGTAACTAATTTGCACTTGCCATTTTCCTTACCAAGAATGTTATTTTAAAAAGTTGAAACTACTAGTTTTCACAATGAGAGCAAGAACCACAAAGCTGCTGGTATTTTAGATGGATGCATGAAAAATAAATAAAGCATATAAATTAGCATTATATTAGCATCATATAGCACTTTTAAGACCCATGCTTCAAAAATAAAAGTATTTGTTTCATGAAATTACAAATCATTTTGCCTATTATTTTTTCAAGAGCCTAAGACAAAAGGAGACTCAATATTCAGTAAATATTATACCATTTGCTAACATATTGTTATGTATAGTCTTCAAAAATATTGTAATATTTGCAAGTGGAATTATATACATTTTGTACTATTTTGGCCTGTTATGAGGTGGTAATAGTTACATAAAATATGTAGAACATAGGAGTCTTAATATTTTATGGCTTGATAGGCCTTTTGATTACTCAACCTACTTAACTTTATAAATCTATTAAAAATCTTACTTGATCGGTTATGTTTTACCCCTGGTTGTCTTATGCTGAATCAGAGTCAGATGTAGACATGACACAAGTTGATCCTACTAGGACAGAGGAAGTGGAACTGGAAGCTCGGATAAAGCACGCCATTGAATGGGGGAAGTTGTGGATGGGGTAGGTTATGAGACCGGAACATAAATGTATACATTGTGTGTGGGAGAGAATCATCCATTCAGGAAGATATTTTATGGTTGCCAGAGAGCCAATCTAATGGTTTAATCATGACAAAGAAGCAGCCACTGAGGGAAATAAGCAGAAGACCTAGTTATCACATCAAGAGAATCAGCTGACTTGGTTTCAGAAACACGGCAAAAGCCGGTCACTAGAACTTTGCCAAAGATTCAGTTATCAGAGCTGGGTAAATAGCAAGCTTGACTTGGTATCTAGTGCTCTGTGTTGAGCTAAAGTTCCTTCTCATGCGGCTGCTATTGGGCCAAAGCTTGAGATAAGACTGAATACACAGGAAAGACGAAGTCACTCCCACTGTGGGAGAGAGGGCGTGGGGTAGGAGAATACTGGAATGGGAGAGATCGTGGTAGTGCCATCCAAAGGTGACTATGAATGTTTTAGATGTCAGTTCGATGTATCATGACCCAGAGGAGACCGCCCTAGATTCAGTGCTATTTAACACATTGAATGAATTGGTTGGAGAACAAACCATTAATTACTCAAATGACATTAAATAAAAATAGTTGCTAATATATTTAGAAATAATGTACATTACCATAAACAATTAAATAAGTACTTAAAACACAGAAGTGGCTTAGAAAAGCTGAACGGATTGTAGGACCTTTAAGAGAGAGAGAGAAAAAAAGAGCCATGAGTAAATTATTTCTTCTGAATTACGGTCCAATAGCTTGAAGACCTTTATTTTCTGTTTGACCTTTTCCAGGAAACTTATGAGGTATTGATGACATTTTAAAACTATGACATTAATAATTTTATTCTTGCTAGTTTCAAGATCTCCTGAAATTTACTTGATTTTGTAAACATTAAGGCAAAAATAGAATATCAGGTCTCTCTTGGTGCTATGGGGCAGATATTTTTCAGGTTTCATTTTTGGCTACAACTCAAGGAAAGTGGGTACCATAAAATATGGAAAGGAAAATATTGGTTTCTTAAGTGCTGGATGGAGAAAGGTCATTAAGGACTAGTGAGTACTGATTTTGCCGGGATTTTGAATAAGAACTTTTTGAAGACATTGAGTATTGAAGACATGAGGTCAATGGACTACAGGAGAATTTAAGATTTAATAAAATACAAATTAGCTGAAAGGACATCAGGATGAATCAGCCAGCCTTCACAGATGGAGCAGAAAATCCAGTTAGACTGGTTTCATGTAGTATCTGAACAATCTACCTTTAATATCATTTAAAACTGGTTATAATATTTGAAAAATTAGTCCATTCAAGTTGGCTACTTCCTGTTTAGATAAAAACAAGGTTATAAGGGAATATTTGTAGTCTGAAATGTAAACTGTAAGGAGTCTTGACATTAGGAAGATGTTAAAAAGTGTTGAATATCGTCACACTTATTTTTCCAGTTTGTTTTACAAGTGATTTTTTTTTTCTGTCTTGGAGATTACTTAACCCAGGCAATATTATGTCTAGCAGCTCTGCTGAGCCTGCCTTGTGTATTTGCCTAACCATTGTTAGCTGGTTATCTGACCTCTTGGAACAGGCGTCCTGTGCCTTCTCATTTTCCCACCACCAAGCGTGGCTGCGCAGGTATTGGACTCTGCCTCAGTGCTTCCTTTGTGTGCTCAAATGCCATCGTTCTGAGGGCCTAGCCTTTTCCTCCATGAAATGAGACAAAGCCCAATTCTTTAACCTTCATCACTATCATAATTAATGATCATGTATTCACTGAGCATTGTGCTGTAATGTGTGGTGATTTTGCAAGATCATATCATTTAAGAAAAGAAGTATTTTGATATTTCTGAATTTGCTTGGCAGCTTGGCACAGATGAAAAGAATGACTTTTTATTTCCTGAGAAGTCATACAATAAGGTAGTGTCAAACAGTGAGACCCTGTCTTGTTAAAGAATAAACAAGGACTGGGGATGTTGCTCAGTGTGGAGACAACCTGGGTTCAATTCCTAGTACTGGAAGGAAAAACAAAACAAAACAACAACAAAAAAAGAATTCATTAAAATCAAGCTTATGTCCTTAAAAAACCTTTTTATTGTTATAATTCTTTATGGTATATTAGTATTAGAGGATAATAGTGTTCTGAATTGTATCTTCATCTTTTCAATGTGAAGATCTTTTAGTGCTCTACATTTGCATTACATGTGATCATTTAAAAATGTAACAAAGGAGCTGGAGGAATAGCACAGTGGCTAGAGCACTTGCCTAGTAAGTGCAAGGTCTTTTGAGTTCGATTGTCCTGCACCACATAATTCAGGTGTGGTGATGCACACCTGTCATCCCAGCACTGGGAGGCTGAGGCAGGAGGATTGCTCTGAGTTCAAGGCCAGCCTGGGCTATATGATAGGTTCAGGACCAGCCTGGACTAGAGAATGAGGGTCTCTCTCTCTCTCTCTCTCTCTCTCTCTCTCTCTCTCTCACACACACACACACACACGCACGCACACACAAAGTAGACAGTCCACTTTTAAAAGGTTGTGAAGTTGCTTCCAGGTGAAATAAACATTGAAATTACTGAACAAATTCATGACTGGAAAGATGTGTTACTGTATTTCTAAATCTAAATATCAGAGCTGACTGAATATACAACCAACATAGACCTGGTCTTTGAGTTGACCTTTGTCTGTTACCTGAAGAAATGTCAGTACCCATTCAGGGCAGTGTGGACATCTCTCTTCAGTCTGCATATTAGCTAAACTCCCCTGAACTTCCAGGCCTGAAGAGAATGTGAGGTGTTGTTCTCCAGTAGAGTGCTCACACAGAAATGTTAACAGTACTTTCATGGTCCTCAGCACTCGGTTCCTCACCAAGCCATTTCACAAATTTCTTTTGAGCTGATTGATCATTTTCAGTGCTCTTTCCCCGCTCACTCCCACAAGATGGTGCATTGGTTTCCACCTTCCTGATTCCACACACATCAGCAGAAGACAAAGTAGTACAACTAATATTTTCTGTATCCAAGATTTCTTTACATTGTTACACCAACGCAGGCTGAGTCCCTTGCTCCACTTTTCTCTTTCCACCATAATATTTGCTTCGACATTTGTATATAAAGGACTGCCTCCATGTGTGTTCACGTCTGCATCCATTCTTTCTCCCAAAGATTGCTAGTCCTCAAGTTTTGCAGAGAAAGATTTGAAATGGCAGTTTCAGCTGAAAAATTTCACACCAGTTTCTCCGGGCCCCTTAGTAAGCTAGAATACCTGCAGGCTCCTTGTTCTTGCAGTCCTTGGAGATTCCCAGGTGCGGGGTGGAAGGGGTAGGGGCAGCCTGAGGGGATGAGGGGAGCAGATGGTCATCTCTCTTCTCCTGGCATGCAGGGTCCATCGCCACGTTCCTCACTGTTTTTCCCTCTTTACACCGGTCATTACACCCATATACTTTTCGGAACCATATGTAGTTACTTCATTCATTTTTATTTGCATGTGTTTAAAGGATAATATCAGCAAATGATATTTCTGGTCCTTTGATGTTCAGCATATGTTAGAAAGAGTCTGAAGTGTTCAGATTAAAGAAGGCTGAGGACTAAGTTGTTTCATGTAATTGAGGGAAGTGATCTAGGCCTGGAGCAAGCACTTTCATTGTTATGAATTCTGCGTTTTACATATCCTGATACTTCATAGAGAAGGAGGAGCACTTAGGTCCAGCCAGCCTCCATGGCCTGCATGATATTATCCTGTGCTCCCAAATCGTCAAATGCTTAGTGTAACTTCTACACAGATTCCGTAAGTGTTGGGCTACAGCGAGTATGTGTATATTCATTATGTCCGTATGTACCTGCATATACACATCACGTACATACATGAATATTCATTAAGCACATATAGTACTTATGGATTATGTGGATAAATGTGTGTGTGTGTGTGTGTGTGTGTGTGTGTGTGTGTGTGTGTGTGTTTGTAAACTAAACTCTGAGAATTATCAAACACAATATCTTTTTATTTCTATGTTTGGTTACGATGATTTAGTTCCTTTTTACCAACTATTTTTACATGCAGGCCTAACATTACATTGTATTTTACCATGAATGTTTTTGTAGCCATTTTCTCTATAACATAGTTTCTTTTAATTTCTGCTTTAGTTTTGTATTCTATTAACATTTGCGTATTAAAAATTGAGCAATATATGTTAATTGCATTGTTAACAAGTGGCAGAATGCAAGCTGCTGCTTGGGGATTTTGTTTTGTTTTGTTAGCTACCATATCTTCAGCATTTATAACATTACCTGGTACATGGAAGATACTCAACAATTATTTGTAGAATGAATAAAGAATAAAATGTGGCTTGAAGTGGTTGTGTATGCTTGTAATTCCAGAACCCTGTAAGGCTGGGGCTGGAGGATGACAAGTTTGAGTCCAAACTGAGTAAACTTTTACGAAGGACTGGGGATGTAGCTCAGGGCAAAGGGCCTGGGTTTAACTCCAAGGCTGTCCCACTGTCTCCCCTCTGCCCAAAGAAAGCACAGAAAGAGAGAGAGAGAGAAAAAGGAAAAAAGTGATCTCATTTTGTATATGTTATCTTCATTCATAAACTTATTGTTATTTTTCCATGTGATTTCAATTACTATATAGCCATTAATTTACTTTATGTGTCATAATAAAATATCTTACTGGTTTATACTTATACTAAATTTAACAAAAACAAACCACACAGTATATTCAGCTACATAACATCCTTTCTAGTCTTGTTTTTGGATGACTTCAAAGCCCAGAACCCACATAGTGAGCTCAGGTCCAGCCTGCATGATAGAGCAACATGTTGCCTCAAGAAAATTATAAAATAAAATAAAATGAAGTTAATGACTTACCAATTGTCAACTCTGAGCTCTGTGTGGTACCAGGTCCTGTACTACATTGTAACCAGCTCCTTTTTTTTCTCCTTTATTCAGAAGACTTATGCACGTTTATAAGCCAGAAGGCCCTAAACCAGGAATTTATTTAACAAAAAAGGAAAAAAATAAAGGAGGAAATTAGAAAAAAAAAAACCCCAAAAAACCTCAGACTCAGAGCCCTTCTCTGAGAAAGATTTTGTTGTCACTGAGATAAATCACAGAGGATGCCCGAGCCTTTGAATCATTCCACAGGAAAAGTTCAATAAATATTTTGGGCACTTAAAATGTTTTGAGAAATTGAATACTTTCAAAGTCTCAAAGCAGTGGCTCCCAATCGTTCGGGAGCTACTAGTCCTTTGGAGGATATGTTACCTCCTAACATATGGTCCTGCCAACAGCACGACTAGTACATAAACACTACTTTTCCTTTCAAGATTTCTAGGCCTAGTGCTCAAGTGATGCCTATGGATCCTGGATTCCAGTTAGGAAAACTGACTTTGAAAGCATAACTTGGCAAATTTTAAATCAAACACAGCCACTGGATCTGACTCATTCTCAAAAATTTTCCTGTCCTATGTTTAACAAATGTTAAGTGACACAATATCTAGTAACAAAAATGACACATTTTATGATCATATTTTAAAGTTTTTTTCTGTCCTCAAACAGTATTATAAATGACCACATACTGAATAGAATTCAGTGGTGAGACTCTTTATTCTTACTCCAGCTTGTGATCACATTTTGTTTTTCTTTATCCAGATTCTGAATCTGATATGGTGATTAGATGAACTCATTGCTTCATTTCGTAGACTTTGTGGCTCTTTCTGAGTGAAGACAAGATGAATAGAGTTCCTCCTATTGAAGCCTTCAGATCTGATTGAATGCGTGAGAGAATTGGAGGGAAAAATAGTGGGGAACAATGGGTACAGTGAGTTACTTATCCTGTTGCTGACTGATACATCTGTATGTGGAAAATGGTTGGACTGATGAAATCAAACAGTAACCTAGCTTCTCTCTCTCTCTCTCTCTCTCTCTCTCTCTCTCTCTCTCTCTCTCCCTCTCCCTTCATCCCACTCTCCTTCTCTCCTTTTTATAAAATCAATTATTTTTGAATTGAGGAGCTGGCCAACAAGTGTGGAGTATCTGGAAACTTTGGGATCAAGTTGTGAGAAAGTACTAAGCTTTAGAGGGTAGGGATATGACTGTATTTGGCTTTGTTCATAGAGTAACTTATGAATAACTCTATAATGCTCAATGATATAAGAAATAAAAAGGCTGAGATAATCTATTAATGCTTATTGAGTATCTTTAGCATCCTCAAACAAGAGAAGGAATGGCAGGGAAGCTGTTACCTCATTTCACTGTGTCTGTTGCAAGTGTTGTAACTTTCTTTACACTTCTCCCCTCAAAGTACTGTTAAATTTCTTGTCTAATCTCATAAAAGAAGGGCTGCGGCCAGTATGGGAAGCAGTGTCAGGGAGAGAATGACGGTTGGGTAAGAGAGAGGAGGAGGAGGATACATTCATAGTCACTGCTAATAGAGTTTCTTCATCGCACTGTGTTCTGAGTCAACCTCAAACGTAAGGGAGGAGGGAAGGAGTTGAAGGAGAAAGTTAGGAAGGAATGCAAGATACAGGACAGGGCTTCTGTGCTTGACTTAGCTCCTCACTGCCACCTATTTTCAGAGACTTAAGCCAGCCATACTGACTTCTCTGTTTTCTTAAAAAGGTTGTTTAATTTGTCAAACACAAAAAGAACATTATGCAGAACTTAGAAAATATAGGAATGTTCAAACAAAGACATCTTGCCATTCTGCCACTAGACACCACAGCAGCTAATATTATCCCGTGTTTCCTCAGGATATGTATATGTAAAAATCTGACATTTTCTCTGTATTCAGTATTTACCAAGATTTTGCCTTTTGTGTCACTAAATATCATTTGTAAGTATATCCTAGCGGATTCAAAATGATTGCTACCTTATCTTACCATCATATAGAAGGTCCTCAACTTATGATGGTTTGAGTTACAATTTTTGACTTTACAATAGTGTAAAAAAGTACATATTCAATAGAAATCATAATTTGAATTTTGGTCTTTTCTTGGTCTAGCAATATTTGGTATGATATTCTTTCAGGAGGCTAAGGTGGAGGCCACCCCGATCCCCAATGGAGAGGACTATGCTGTGTTGCTTGTCTGTGATGCCCTGTTGGTGATGTGTATTTAATCCCTTTTCATCTTGGTATGTCCTCAGTTTATCGTGTGTGATGTTAGTGTTGTGATGGGACACTATTATTCACTGAGGAGCACTTGCATTTGGTTGAACATTTCAAAGGTTCAGAAGATGCTGCCCTTCTTTAGGTACTTTTATCCCCAATGTGAACATCTTCACTCATAAAACTTTCACATCATCAGAAGGACAAACACAATGAACTCTTGTTGCTTTACTACTACTGAAATATCTGGTCCTTAAGGGTGTGGTCTCTTTAGCTCCTCAGACTTAGAAAACATCAAAGAATATCTCTTAAAGCTTTCTTACACTCTCCTAAGAACTGGAGGAGTTAGACCATAACCAGGTATGTGAACTCGAGTTAAACCATAAGCCAAGTAAATGTATTTACTGAACAGGCCTCGGGATCTGATTTTTAACTCGGCTAAAGTAGGTCTGTTTTTCTCTCTGCGGTTGTGATCTCAGTTTTACTAGAGCCTATTCTATTCCGCCCGGTGGTCCAGCCACTTTTACATAATCAGATCCATATTAAAGTTGCAGCCTGCTGGCTTGTCATCATATTTCCTTTAGGTTATCTGAAACCATTAGTTAATCTAGTAAATGAGGTAAAATCTTCATATGTCCAGTTTTACATGTGATAAATTACATGAAGAGATCAAATATAACTTTTTGATGTAGCGATGAAGTAGTAATACTGCTAAATCACCTTGAGTAGGCTTTCTGTCAGATGCCTTAGTGATTAATACAAATCACAGTGTAATTCTGACAACAATCCAGTAAATGGTTAATGTTTTTTATCAACACTTGACATATGAGGAAGCAGGGTCCGAAGTTACAGAGCTGGCCCTTTGTCACCCCAGTGGGCAGTGGCTGAGTCAGTTACCAAGCCTTGTTTCCTGACTCCTGTGCCCACATCTTTTCTCTTTATTCATTTGATAGATATACATGTAGTATATAATTAATTTTGAAGAAGTCCTTGAGAAAAACAAAACCAGGAAGGTTCTCATTTCTCACCTGAATTTTCAACCTATTTGTTCTATTTATATCTACTTTAATTTTATTTTTAACCAGGCAAATATCAGGAAATTTCATGAGGGTTTGTGAACTCCTAGATTGTTGGTTAGAATGACCTCAAAAATTATCTTGACCTGTCATCTATTGCACAGACTTAGGTTATAATTTTAGGCACGGGCTAGCTGAGGTTGATTTAGATTCCTGCAGGAAGCCTTGGTCTCTTGGTCTGTGGCATGAGTCATCCCCGCCAATATGACAGATTGAAGACTTCTTTTTATTCTGTAGGGCCAGGGAAATCCTTCAGTTCCTATTCCTGCTCCAGCAGAACACTCTTCACGCCAAGGGCACAGCCCTTGATAGGCATCACTGTCGGACACACTTATGTTGTTTGACAAAAATACTGCTACTTGATGTCTTTAGAATCGGCTCTGAGGAACTGTGATTACAGCTATTATGAGGAGACATTATTCTGTCCTCTCCTAGAGCATTCCCCATTTGGTCTAGTCCGATTAAAGTTGATGGTTATTTTTATGTTGTCAGCAATCATAATTTTTGTTCCATTTTTAGAACGTCTCTGGCAGAGATTTTGAATACTTTCTGATTTCTCTCTTTTTTTTAAAAGTTGACACAAATTTCTTATCAAGGTTATCAGCAAAGATTTTTAGTGCCAGTCTCATCTGAGAATTAATTGCTGCCTAAACAACAGCTGATTTCACTAGGCTAGTCTATAGGACAACTTTGTAAAGTAGTTAATTAGTGAATTAGAAGCTAGTTTTAATTTTATTTTTATATATAAATACTTGTTTGACCATAGATTTTTTCATTTGAGTTTCATTCCTTTTATTAAACTAGTTTAATAGTTGCTTTGGATGCCTTCAATGGGCTATTTAGCCTATGTTTCAGAGTTCCACTGCTGTATGTCATAACCATCTTTCAAAAATCACTTTAACATTCTCACTATGCTTTTGAGAATACTCTCTCCAGTCTCAATCAACCATTTAAACACCAAGTCCTCTTTACTGTCTTTATACTCTTTAAGCTCTAAGAAATTTTTTTTAACCTCTATAAAGTCTGAAACTGTAAACTAGGTATGTCCAGTCTACAGCCTGCTGAGGTTTTGGTCCTCAGTTTTTGAGTGAGGAGGAATTCTCTTGGGTCACACATAACATATACAATATAGTTAATGTGCATAAGCAATACAACTTTCTAACGTTTTTTGTTATGACATTAAAGACAAAGCAAAGGCAAAAAACAATAAACTATGAACTTCAGATTGGACAGACCTACAAACTGTCCTTTCCTGGGCATTTTCTTATTTAATTTCCATGAGGACATTTAGCTTCTGTATCCTGCTTTTCTGTTTTTGTCTCTTTAATTGGCATTCTTGAGTTTCCAGTTTCCTGCAAAGGTTCAGTGAGCGCTGTTTACATAAGTCACAGACCCAAGGATGTTGTCTAGCCCTGCATTCCTCCTGTCTCTCATATTATGTACTCACACTTAAAAAAATACTTTATTGTGGTAAGAACAATTAATATGAGGCCTGTCCTCTTAACAAACTCTTAAGTTTTGAATACATTATTGCTGACTACGGTCTCAGTGTTGTACAGCAGAACTCTGTAACTTACTCATTTTGCTTAACCGAAGCTTCACACCCACCGGTTTGTGAATCCCCATTCTGTCTTTCCCAGGCTTTGACACCAGTCATCCACTCTTTGGCTCGGTAAATCTGCTTCAGATAGAAGTGCAATAATTGATTTATTTCACTCAGCGTAATTTCCTCCAGGTTCAGCCATGTTATTCATATTGTAGAATTTCCTTTAAAAAAAAACAGTAGTATTTCATTGTCTATCTGAACCATATTTTCGATATGCATTCACCTCTGGATGTACGTTTGGTGACTGTGAACACTCCTGCAGTGTTTACAGTGACTTGGGAGGACCAGTGTCTCTTGAGCTTCTGATTCCACTTCTTTTAGATAATTACCCTGAAGTGAGTTTGCTGGGTCACATCCTACGTTGGTTTTTAACTTTGGGGGAACACATATTCTGGCTTCCACAGTGGCTGGAGCTTTGCATTCCTACCAACAGTATGCAGAGGATTCAGTTTTTCCATCACTTTGCTATCCTCACAGTATAGTTTCAGTTTCCCTGCTCGCTCTCATGGTGACTGTTATAAAAATCCACTGATCATATCTGAAGGGATACCATTTCCTCCTCCCTCTAGGACCTTCCTCTCTGTTCTGACATCGTGCTGGAGCACAGCCTCCCTCTGCCATTCCTCCCCCAGAGCATCTCTTACTCCAGCAGTCAGCTTCTACAACTCTCCCTGCTCTCTTGCTGCCTTTCCCATTTCCTGAGCAGCTGAGTTAATCTCCGCTGTCTTCTCTCTTCTCACCCTCATCAAGTATTATCACTTTGGTAAGTCTAATCCCTGAAAGATCTTTGCGCCTATCCCTCCCCTTTAAAAATACTTCCTGCTGTCCCATGGCTTCAAGTCAAGAGTGTTTTCCATTGTTTGTTTTTGACAGCATTTTAAAGTCCATCATTTAAAATGTGGATTATTTTGCTTCCATTTGTCTTCTAAAGCATAGTTCTGAAAGTGACCCTTCTGTGCCCAGAGATGTAGTTATTCATTCTGTGCAAAGTTAAGTACAACATCATAGCCAGATGGTTGCAGTCCTTCCCAAGTTGACCTGAGCTGCCTTCCCGCACTACCTCCTCTGTCCCCGCTTCCTGCACCTTTCATCTCAGCCTCACTGCTGCCCTTGTTCTCCATGTAACTGGAGTCTCTCGCTTCAGTTATTATAAAGATGCCCACCCTTTCATTTTTAGCATGTTCTTTTTTATTATCTTGAAACAATATGATCTTTTAGAAAAAATATGATTTATCTCATTTGAAATTCATTGCAAAGAAAGAAAAACAATAACAGAAAAACCCATAGCACGTCTTGCCTCCCTCCCATGAAGCTTTTATTCCTAAGCTCTGGATTAGTTTTTTTTCCTCTCTCTCTGTCTCTCACCTATCTACCATCTATCTCTAGTGTAGGAGCTTCAAAAACATAGGAAAAAAATGTTCTTTCCCATTATTTTTCCCTCGAACATGCTCAGAGAAGGAGTTCAATATATTTTTGGTGAGTGATTGGCTGGAGGAATGTACTTTGCTAATTTTCTGGAGCTAAGTTCCCTTTTCAGGAAACCTCTCATAAAATCTTATTTCCTGATGTCAAAAGAAAAAGATTTGGAATCTGATGGAGCTAGGTTTAACCCAGCTATATCCCTTACAAGTGATGAGATCTGGGACAAATCCTGGAATCTCTCTGAGCCTGGAGTCTCTCATCCACACAATGGGGGAAAATGTACCTGGCCTTCACTGTGCGATTTGAATGAAATGTGTGAAAGACTTTGGTGAAGAGGAATGGATAAAGGCTTTTTTTTTCTTTTCTGTACTCTCTTTTATTCCTTTTCTTTCCTCCCCATTCATGCAGTCCATTTCCCTCCAGTTGTTTACACATTTTGTTTTAATGCCATTTTCTTTATTGTTTCTGCTTGTCAGTTCCCTAGCTAAATGTCAGGGTCCCCTAGAAAAGGAACAGTATTTATATTTTCAGTGGCAGTTAAGGTTAGGCACCACAGAGATGTGCTCCATAAATGTTCATTGAACACATGAGGTCCATCTTGCTGCTCAGCTGACCTCTGTTCTCCGGTTTCCCTTGTTGGCCAGCTCTCTGTCCCTCTCTGCTTTCATCTTGTTCCCAGGTCTTCCAAGTGCCCCCTTTCCCACCCTCAACGCGGCCTTTTTTCATGAACTGTACTGTGTGCAGCCTCAAATCTTTCCCGAAACTAAATCTCCTTGCAAATTTCTCCTACTAGAGCCGCTACTTAGAGGCAACGCTCTCTTATCTCCAATGCTTACTCATCTTGCTTAACTGAAGCTTCACACCCACTGATTTGTGACTCCTCATTCCATCTCTCCTAGGCTACTGTTTTGTACAATAAACTATATTGTTGGATGTAACCAGTGAGTCAACTGTGTATCACCAATTTTGGTTTCTCGCAAAATTTGTTTAATCTTACTTTCTTTGGCATTAGAGGCAATATGTACATAGTGGATTCTCTTAATAAGAAGAGATGAAGAGTTGGTGATTGGAGCAGTAAATTTATCTGTAAAGAATGATTATGCTTTCTGTTTATTTCTACTTTTGGCTTGAATTTAAGGGTTTAATAGGAAATAAAGTATCTGAGAGATGGCTTCCTCATAGAGAATGGACAGAGAGAATGAGATTGGATCTGAAATGCGTATGTGGGCAAATTTGGCTCTCAGTTGTGCTTTTTGGTTGAACTGTACAATCGGGTGAAATTTTGTGAGAATGGATCTTCTGTTGGCTTGAAAATACCTAGGGTAATTCCTCCCCGGGTCCTTCGTGCTTTTCTTCGAGTCTCTTCTGGACAATCTATACCAATTTATTAATTTTATGTTTAATTTTTTTGCATCTTTTTCAACTTTTTCAACAACTTAGGTAGTTTGCACGAGTATAAAAGTTGGAACACATTCATGTTAAAATGACTGAACTTTGTTGTTGTTGTTGTGTGTGTGTGTGTGTGTGTGTGTGTGTGTGTGTGTGATATTGGGGATCCAGCCTAGGGACACTTTACCACAAGCTACATCCTCAGCATTTTTATAAAAAAATGAGATCTTACTAAATTGCCCAGGCTGGCCCTGAACTTGCAACTTTTCTGTCTCTCGGGTGCTTACATTATGGCCATGAGCTGCATACCAGATTGATTTCTTGTCATTTGGTAGGGTATTTAGTTGTTATCACCACTGATGTTTTCAGTCCTCAGGAGACCCAATAGGAAGAATCTTTCTTTCCAATCTAAATTCTGAATAAATTAAGAAGTACGAAATAAAGCTTATGGTGATCAGACATCACCTTTATTCCTAGAAGACTATGTAAAATGTGGCTTAAGTCTGCTAACAAGGAGTCTTCAGAATATGGAATCTCCAAATTAAAAAGGTTTCTGAAGTGAGGTGATGCTGTGCTACACACAGCTCCTTGAGGGCACCGAGCAGAATTAGGAGTGTTCTCCAGAAGAGACGTGGACCTAGAGAAAAGGTGCTGACTCACACATGCCGATTTTCTTCCTCCAAAATGATCTCTAAGTTTTTGTCCCCAGAAAGTGGTGCTATTAGGAGTGTTATGGCTACTAGGTTATTCTCTCCTTGAAAGAAAACACCCTGGGGAACAGATACTGCATCTGACAGGGCTAATCTTCGAATAATAATAATCTGGTAGTTAGCACAAAAGACAGTGCTAGTTATAAGGGGTCTGTCCTAGCCTATTAAGTAAAAAGAATAATTGAGATTTTAAATGATTCTCAGAATTTAAAAGCTACCTAAAATTAATTAAATTGTATTATATGTGCAAATCATTGTGGTACTTGGTGACATACTGGCACTTTGGAAGTGTAATGATGTGCTACTGTAGTAGAATATCAGTGTTTATATTTTACATGTGGATGATAAACCGTTGCAGCATCTAGCCAGTTACAGTATCAATATTCATCACCACAGACTCATCAGAAATTGTGATTTCCCCCAGGCATCAACTAATATTTCTAAGACATACAAGATATTAATTCAAATTAAATTGTATTTGGAAAGGTTTCCTAAAACTAATCTTTGTGAAGCAGTAAGTTTGCATACTTAATTAATTAGAAACTTGTGAGATAATTCTGCTGTCGTGATTACAAGTTAGTGCACCGCAGGCATAATCAATGTCATTTCGTATAGTCACATAGCAACATTAAGGACAGGTGGTTCTTGAAATAAGAGATATTGAGAGATAAACTTTGTGCCTTGTATATAAAAATGCAATAATATTAAAGTGTTTAATTCATAAAGATGTTTGTGAAATTCAGGATGGAAATGCAATGTACAGTACATAAATACTAAGAATAGTCACCAAATGTGAGAATAGTGGGAAAATAAATTACTCTTTTACAAACAAAACTAAACCTCGAAGACAGTATCACTACATCAGTATTTTTGGAATAAATAAATAAACAAATACAACAACGAATTTAGTAGGAAGGAGGCATTAAGAAAAAAATGTTTCTGAGGATCTGAGTTTTAATGTACTAATATTTGTTAATTTTAAATATCTTTATTTTTTCTGTAAATACAATTTGCTCATTGTTCAAAATGTGATTAAAGTTCCTTGTTTGTTTTGCTTTTTTATTCTTTCTCCGTGTTAGACAAGTTAGTTACAACACTTTAATATTATTTAATATCAGTGGGTTAAATCTTGGAAGCCATGTTGCTCAGATGCTTACAGATGAAAAGCATAAACATCCTCATTATAATACTTCATAATTTGTTCCACTGGTATAGCCTCCAGTCATGTAAAGTGACTCTTCTATCTATTATTTTGTTGTCAATGTAGGTCTTAAATATCCTGCCTAAAAAGCATATAAGATACAGTAAAATACATGACATTTTGTGGATTATAGCAGAAATAAAAATGTCATTAGTGACATTTACTACACACATTTGCCCTGAGGAATTATTTAATTATTTCAAGGCTTTCATGGTATTAAGGTTATTTCCATATAAATTTTTTCACCTGTCATCATAATGTCAAATATTTTGTTAAGGTAAAATAAACAGCCACATTTTGAATAGTGTACTTTTGTTTATATTTTGTGGTCTCTCTCTCCTCATAAACTCTGTATATCATGGTTGATTTTTATCATGTTATCTTGATGATTCAAATTCTCAAGCAACTCATATTAGATTTTGGAATAATTGTAGAGTATGAAGTTATCTCTTGCTATGTAACAGCAAACTTCAGTGGTTTAAAATAAGGAGGAACATTTGTGACCTTACAGAGTTCCTCTGTGGAGAGAGCTTGGGGGAAGCTTGCTGGTTTTGTCTGGAGATCACTGATGAGGTGGCTAGCGATAGATCATCAAGGCTGGTGGTCATCTGGAGGCTTGACTGGAAAGCTCTCTTTTCTTGAGTGAATGGAATATACTCCCTGAAATGCATGGCATGGCAAGTTGGTGTTGGCTGTTGACCAGAGCCTTCAATTTGACCCCATGTAGACTTTTTCATATTGTTTTCATGGCGTAATAGCCGGTTTTCTCCAGAAAGATCAATTCAGTTCAAGAGAGAGAGAGAGCTCCAAGTGGAAACTTCAGTAACTTTTATAACACAGCCTTAGAAGTCATTATCACTTGGACTGTATTCCAGCTGGCACCCAGGGCAGTCAGTATTCACTATGAAATGATACTGTGCAGAGGTGACTAGGCTGAGGTGAGGCTAGCTGGGAGCATCTTGCAGGCTGGCTATCAACTTTATACTATTGTTGTTGTCAAAAATACTTTATTGGGTTGGTAGGTCACATTTATACACACAGTCCAATTTCACTGAAACTTTGTAACCACCAATGACACTTACTTATTGCATCATGTGAGCTGATGAAATAGTTGTTCTCTTTCTGTCTTGTCATGCTTTGTTGATGGCCACTTCATGGGGACTTTGAGGCTGGTAAGTCATGACCACTGCTATGGCTTGAGGATTTCACTAAGTCAGGAATCCAGGCAAACGGGATGTTTCCCAGTGCTCCCAAATTGTCAAACCCTCAAGATACTGAAATAAAAACAAATTCTGTGCAGTAGTTCGCATTTCAAACAATTAACAGTTACCGACTCCACCAGAAGGTTTTAAAAAACATTCTTTTCTTCTACTTCTCAGTAATACATGTAATGTATATTCCCCCACTACCAAGAGAATATGTTCCTATGTCTTGCTTGTGGGGCTTTGACCTGTATCTTTTTCTTTCTATTAATTCACTATCTTGTCCTTTCCCTTAATTCTTAAGATGGATATTTAGCTTATAGATATCTAGGCATTCTTCTGTAATACTAACAATTGAATACTAGGTTTTTTGCTGCATTCTACATAATTGATATTTATGTGTTGATAATCATTCACTTGTAAAATTTGATTTTCATTAGAATTTTAATTTTATTTCACAGTTATTTTAAATTGTAGTTTTTAAACCTTTGAAGTATGGAATATAAAATTTTAAAACTTTTGTTATTAATTTTTATTACTGCAAGTATATTAACAGTTAAAAATTTATATATGTTTAGAAATAATGATAGTTTTGCAATTCCTCAGAAGAGATCTTTGCACATGGAACAATTGCATAATGAATATTTGTCATGTACTATCTAGTTGTAAAATTCTGAATTACTGTGACTGGAGGATTCCTAAGGAACACTCAATTTGACACATAGCCCCTTAAAACTTTCTTTAATTAAAAAAGTTTTTATTATCACATTTAATGGCATGTGTTAAAGTAGCTCAGTGTGATGTTTCCGTGCATACATGTGATATGCACTGATCAAATCAAGCACCCTTTGCCATCCACCGCCCTTCCGTTTCTCAATCCCTGGTAATCACCATCCATGCTATTTTCAGGAATACTTTTTAAAAGCTTCAATATATTAAAGTACACAGTACTTATCTTTTTGTGTCTATTATTTTAACATAACGTTCTCTGGTTGTACCCATCTTGCTGCAGATGACCGAATTTCATTCTCCTTTATGCCTGATAGTAGCCCTGATATATGTTGTCCACATTTTCTGTACTCATTCTTCGGTTGATGTGCTTGTGGGTTGGTTCTATAACTCACTTTCATGGACAGTGACACCATAAACACGGAGTGCAGGGATCTTTTTGGTTTACTGATTTTATTTCCCTTGGATATATGTACTGAGCTGTGAGATATCTGAATGGTATGGGATTCATTTTTAGTTTTTTGAAGAATGTTCATATTGTTCTCTATAGTGGCTATACTAATTTACATGTCCACCAACAGTGAAAAACAATTCTTTTCTGACTACATCCTCGCTAGTATTTGTTATTTTTTAAAATAGTAGCCATTCAGGCTGGAGGAATAGCACGGTGGTTAAAGCGCTTGCCTTGCAAGCCCAAGGCCCTGAGTTTGTATTCCCCAGTGCCACATAAGGCTGAGCGTGGTGCCACATACTTGTAATCCCAGCACTTGGAAAGCTGAGACAGGAGGATTGCTGTGAGTGCAAGGCTAACCTGGGCTACAGAGCAAGACCCTGTCTGAAAAGAAAAGAAAAGTAAAGAAAAAAGGAAAGAAAAGAATAGCTATTCAACTGGGGTGACACAGTATCACATTTTGGTTTTGATTCATATTTCCTTTATGGCTAATAATATTGAGCATTTTTGCATGCATTGTCCTTTTATGTTTCTTATTCTGAGAACTGCCTACAGATTACTTACCCATTTTTTAAACAGTTGGATTGTTTAGCTGTTGTCCTTTGAGCTCCCTGATGATGCAGGCTATTGCCCGCCTGTCAGGTCACCAGTCGACAGACACTTTCTGCAATTCGTGAGGTTGTGTCTTCACTCCTTTGGTTGTGTACTCTACTGTGCAGAAGATTTTCTGGGTTTGATATAATTCTGTCAATTTTTGCTCTATTATCTGTGTTTTCAGGATCCCACTTTAAAAAAAATCTGTGCCTGTTATCAATGTCTTGAAGTGTTTCCTCTGTTTTTTTTTTTTTTTCTTTGATTTCAGGTCTTATATACAAGTTTTTGACCCATTTTGAGTTAACGTTTTTACAGGGTGAAAGATAGGGGCCAAATGTCAATCTCTTGCATACAGATATTGAGTTATTCAGCACTATTTGTAGAAAAGACTGTCTTTTTCCAATGTAGAATTTTGGTGTCTTTGTTGTAAATAGATAGGCTTGTTTCTGGGATCTCTTTTTCTGTTCTGTTGGTCTGTGGGCTTGTTTTTATGCCAGTACTGTGCTGTTTTGTTACTATAGATTTGTGGTATGTCTTGCAGTCAGGAATTGTGGTACCTTTAGTTTTGTTCTTTTTGCTCAAAGTTATTTAGCAACGTTGAATATTTTTTGCTTCAATATGAATTTTAGGATTATTTTTCTTGTGCTTTGGAGAATTACACTGGTTTTTTGATGGGAATTGTATTGAATAGAAGGCTTTTTTAGTAGTACAGACATTTAAAATATTAACTTTACAATTCATAATATGGGGAGAGGTCTCATTTTTTGTCTTCTTTAGTTTCTTTCATCAATGTTTTGTGATTTTTATTGTAGAGGTCTTTCACCTCTTTGACTAAGTCTATTTCTAGGGGGCTCTCTTTTGATTTTGCTTTCTGTAGCTTTTGTGAATGGGATTGCTTTTATGACTTTCTCAGCAAGTTCATTACAGAAGTATGATGGTGGTGATGATGACAGTTGGTGAGGTTGGGATTGAATACGTTGCCTTGCATGTAAGTAATCTACCGCTGAGCTACACTCCCAGGTCTCATACTACTCATTTTTATATGTTCATTTTGCTTCATTTTTCTTCTTTTATTTATTTTTTCTTTTTTTGAGACAGAGTCTCACTCTGCAGTTCAGAACTCACTATGTATCCCAGGTTGGCCTTGGCAATTCTCCTGCCTCAGCTTCTGGAATGCTGGGATTACAGGCATGCATCACCATGCTCAGTTTATGAGGAGCTGGGGAATCAAACTCTGGGCCCTGAGCTTGCTAGGCAAGCATTTAAACATTGAGCTATTGCTCCAACCTGTATGCTGACTTTGTATTCTGATACCTTACTAAATTTGTTTATCAGTGCTAACACACGGGAGGAGTGTGCAGGTTTCCCTATGTACATAATTATTTCACTTCCTACCACTCTATTGTGTGCTATTTATTTCCTTCTTTTGCCTAAACACTTTGGCTAAAGCTTCTAGTCCCATTTTGAATAAGAATGGTGAGAGTGGACACTTGTGTCTTGCTCTTGACTATAGAGGAAATGCTTTGTTTTTCCCCAATTAGTATGATGTTGACAGTGCATTTGTTTTTCATAGACTTAATTATATTGAAATATGATCCTTCTATTCATGATTTTTTCAAAATTTTTTCATGAAGGGATGATATATATATATATATATATATATATATATATATATATATATATATCTGTTAAGATGAACATGGAACTTTTATCCTTTATTGAAGAGATGTTGTATCAGCTTTTTTGTCTTGCAGCCTCAGTCGTCTGGGGTGAAACCAGTTTGTTTACAGGGAGTGATGTTAATGTGCTTGTGAATTTGATTTACTAGTATTTTGTTGAGAAGTTTTTCATCTATGTTCGACTGAGATTTTGAGCTGTGATTTTCTTCTTTTGTTATCTTTTCTTTGTTTGATTTTTGTCAACAAGGTAATGTTCACTTCATTGAATAAGATTTAAAATGTTCCTTGCCTTTCAGCCCCATGGTATAGTTTGAGAAAAGTTTGAAGATGTGACTTGAGTGATTTCAAATCTCTGACCTTTCCCGAGATATTTTTCAGCACAGTAAATGGTAATTAAAAAAATAATATGTATTAGAAGAGAATATGTATTTCCTAGTTGTTGGTTATAAAGTTCAATTTAAGTTCATTAAGTCAAATTTTATTTACATTAATTCCATTTTGTCTTTGAATTTTTGTATTGTTTTTGATCTTCATGGCCTATCAAATGAGTGGAATGCTAAATTCTCACACTGTAATTAAGGACTTCTCATTCTTATGGCTCCATTACATTTCTTCCATATATTTAACTATCTTCTGTCTATATATTTAATCTACCCTATTAATTTAAAGTTCATTGCATTTAACTAGAAAATTCAGTATTTTTCATCCATAATGATCGTCTTTATTACTAATACTGTTTTAAAACTTTGTTTCAAATGAATACATGCTGAGGACTAGACCCTCACTCCAATCTCCCCAGGCCTCTTTCCGATCCCTAATAATCCCTTTTCAACTTTCCAGTCACCTTTTTGTTTGTAGTTTCCACATATGGGGGAAAATACATGATCCTTGCCTTTCTATGTCTATTTATTTCTCTTAAACAGATATCCTCCAAGTCCATCTATTTACCTGAAAAAAGTCAGAATTTCATTTTTTTATGTAGCTGACTAGTACATATCTCTGCACATAGTCTGAATTTTCTTTATTCATCTGTCGACAGGCACTGAGGCAGCTTATATATCTCAGTTATGGTGAATGGTAGCACAATAACTGGGTATTATTATTATGCCAGTTTTGTTTGCTGACTTCATTTCCTTCAGATATGTATTAAACCATGGGATAGCTGGATCATATGGTAGTTTTGTTCTTTTTGAGGCACTCTCAAACTGTTTTTCACAATAATTACACTAATTTACTTTCCAATCAACAATATGTAAGACTTTCTTTGGGTTGTTCTGTTCTTGGTTTGTCATTACTCGTACGCTATAACCCTTCAGGCGTCACAACTTGAAGTGTGCATGTCACCAGAGTTCTGCCTTGATGTACCACAAACTTTAATTTTTGTTTCTTCAGTGTCGTGGGATTGCTTTCCTCTCTTCTCGATTGATTGCTACTTGATCTTAACTCCCATTTGCATCATTTAAGTGATAGAATGTACTCTATGAGAACTTGTATTAGGATATCAAGTTATTTTCCTGGTTTCCCTTTTTCTGATATTTTAGTCCTTCATATCCTGATTGCATGTGTAGCCTTGAACTTCAAGGTTTGCCTGTGGCCCAGTGCTATGGTTTGAATCTGGTGTGTCCCCCAAAAGCTTTATGGATTTGAATGTAGTAGGAGACCTATGGAGCTGAGTGCTGTTGTGAGTAGGGTTTGGCGGGAAGGGTTGAATGCTTAGGACTTGCCCTGGAAGGATTGTGTCCATTTGTTGAGATGTGGGGTAGGGTGCAGAGCTTTTAGGTGTGTGTGATTGATTGTGGGCCAGGAAGTAAGGGAGGGGCACTCACTCTAGATGTGAATATCCCAACTGACAGCCTGAAGTAATTAAAGGAGGGAAGAAGAAATGTCATTATAGCTTCTTCCTGGGCAAACTCTAGCCTTGCTTGAGTCGCCAGACATTGGCTTTGCTCCTGCTTCTCTTCGCTTTCTGTCTGCAATGGGGTGAGCAGCTCTCTGGCTTCTGCCATGTACTTCCACTGTTGCCTGGTACCCCATGAATGGACTGTGAAAGACCTGAAACTGTGAGCCAAATACATCTTTCCTCCCTTATGTTGTGGATATTGGGTATCTTGTCCCAGCAATGAATAAGTAACTAAGACACCCTGAGACACTGCATCAAACTCTAGGCCATGGTTTTCTCATGGTACCTACATTATAATGAAAATCAGGAAATCTTCCATGGGGAAAATGCAGTAACAGCTGGGCTCTTCTAAATGCATTCCTATCTCTCCACGGTCGTGATCCTTCAAGGCTTGGCTGCTCCATTTGCTCTTTGATGCCTTCAACAGCTGTCTTCATTATGAGAGATGATTTTGCTGCATGCGCAGCTCTTCCGCCAGTACTTTGAATCACTGTCTGGTGACATTCATAGGTGCTGTTGGGATGTCTTCTGTCAGTATAATCATTGTTCCTTTAAAATAATCTGTCTTCACTGTCTGACTTTAAGATCTTTTCTTTGTCTTTAAAGATAAAGGAGCCCTGCAATTACTCTATCTTACTTGCTGGAGACAGTTTTCTGACTTCATTTCAGGAAAGGAAAATCAGTCAGTCAGGGGTCTTCCAGAGTTAAAGAGACAGAGTAGGATCTGTGTGAAGGCTAAGATAACTAGAATTTGTAGGGCAGAGAGTTGTAATGAAGAGAGGAGCACAGAAAATAAACCCAGAGATTGGTAGATTCCTCTTGAGTCTTAAGTTGAGAGAAGACCTGCACAGGCTTGTGAGAAACTACCAAGGGGAGGAAAATATAGTGTACCCACAGGCAAAGAGACCAGAGAGACCATGTGTTCTTTATGTCACATCAGATGGAGTTCTCAGGAGGTGAAGGTGAACAAAATTAACTCTAGAGTCTCCTCTGAGCCCGCTGTCTTATAAAGCTGAAAAGAAAGATTTAATAGAATCAAGTTATAACTTAATGCCATCCCAGAGGAAAACTCAAAAGTAGTTATAAAAATACAAAGTTGGCCATCATCCAAGAAGATAAAAATTCATAAGGTCTAACATCCACTAGACAACTACCAGGAACATAAAAAAGCAAAAGAAAAAAATGACTCATAAAAAAGGTAAAGGATTCAATTGAAGAACCCAACAATGTCGGTATAATTGGCAGATAAAGGTATTAGAAATCAAAACTGTGTTTCATAACTTTCAGGAGTAGAAGAATGTCTCAGTATGTTAATGAGATAGAGTAAAATTTAAACACTTTATATTTGATAATTCCAGTATCCAAAGTCATGTTTTATTTGAACCCTTTTCTGTTTCTGTCAGTTCTCATTTATGCTAACAATCTTCTAATATTTGTTGTATTTTAAGTTTGAGCTCGCACTTTAATATATGATCTATGCAAATTCTGAGGTCCTAGTTGGTTTGCTGTTCTTCAGAGAATGTTTGCATTTGCCACATTGTGCTGGAAGATGCTGCATGTCTGAGACAATTTTAGATATTTCAGAAGGTTTTGATTTGCTTTACATGACACCCAAGGTTCAGTTCTACTTTCAATATTCCCAGTCTTAGTTTTATTTTATTTTGTCAGTTTTATTAGGGGCCTTTGGCTCAAAAAGTATCCCTGAAGTATAGATTTCAAATTTGCTTAATGGTAATTGTTAAATCTTATCATACTACTCTTCCTGCTTTCTAAATGTTTTACTCTGCATGAAAAGATTTGTTGGTTCTGGTTTTCTCAGTTGCCATTATATTTTCACTACACAACACTAGCCACAACTATAGTAGGCACTTAATAAATATGTAGTAAATGAATGTTTTAATTATAAAATCCTATGAACTAGCTTACAATTTTGCCATATGTGCTAGTGCTATAGACATAAAACTCAAAAGCATTTCAAATTATACTGTTTATTTTCTAGGTGTTTTTAGTCTTTGAAGTCTAGATTAAAATAGGGAAATGGCCACCTTGCACAAAATAATTTAAGTAAAATAATATTATATCTTAGTAGGAGTTTTGGTAGACTTGCTTACTTTGCTCTGACTTCACAAAATTATTTTTCCCCCAGTTTGGCTCAGTTTCTTTTTTTTTTTTTAAACTGAAGTAAAACATTCCTTTTTCTTGAATCATCATCTTTTGATTTTACTTTAATGTAGTTCTAAAAATTATTTCTGAATTGCCTAAAGTCTTTTTCCTTTCAGCTTGAAAAGGATGACAGTTGATAAATATTTTCTAACTCACTTCAAAATATTTCACAAGAACCTTATGCACACTCTGACTTAAAACTTTTGTGTGATCATTGGTAGGTCACTTCACTATTTGCACCTTAGTCTTCCTGTTTAGTAAGCAAAGGATTTAAAATGCATTATTCTAGGATATTTATGGCGAATTTAAAAAAGAAGAAACTGTAGGTAACATCTTTCTGCTAATTTCAGTGTTGTGGATTTTGATGTATATTTTGTCAGTCTTTAAATGGAGGGCACAGAATTCCTTTTTGTCTGGATTAGTAAAATGCCTGAAATGAAATAAAACCTATTATATAAGTGTAATACTGTTTTCCAAAATTAGTGTTAGTATAATGATAATGTAATAATTCAATAATAGTTATACTAACTTTTAAGAAAAGGACGCCAGTTTCAAAAATACTACATTTTTATAATTATCACCTCTAACATTTTGGAAAAGATGTCATTTTCACTTGAGTTACGGAAAAAGATTCGAAGAATTCTGATTAGTGTATGTTGGAATAATCATGTTTTTAAGAGACTGTTTTAAATCCAGGATAGCTTATTATGTATAATTAGTTTGAACAATACAAAATAGCTCATTTTTAATAGTACAGCTATAAGATAAAAACCAAATTGATTTCATGTATGAATAATTAAGGGTGCTATCAAACTTTAACCTGTGTTAAGATGTAATGTAAAATTAGAATTCATTTTATTTAATATTTATTATTTTAAAGAAAAATGTAATAGATAATAAACAATTTTGGGGGAACCATGTTGAACAACAAAAAGCAATTTAATTTTATTAAAGTTAAGGATGGTTTAATGGAATCAAATTTCAACAGTAAAATATAAATTTGAACTTTGAATATAATGGAAAGTTTATTATTGTATTTTTGTGTGAATAGGTCATATCAACATGGGCTTATTTATATCATTAATACATTTATTAAGATTTTATATTAATACACACACTGTGAAACTGTCATTAAACTAGATTTGAGGGCACTGTTATTTCTGCAAGGTTTCTAACCATGCTTTCAGTACTCTTCTTCTCTAGAATCTCTTTTCAGTTTCATATTATAAAAACATTTTTAATATCATATGGATTGTAGTTCACTTCTCAATGTTTAATTATTTCTGTCGAATTCAATGAATAACAAACATTTTATGATTAAGTTCTCACTCTAATAAGGGATGATAGCCATCTGTTTGATGTTTTTGCGTTCTCTTTGTATACTGAAAAAATAAAAAAAATGACCTAAATATTAATGGTGCAGTGTCCTTGGGGAGCAAAAGCTTTAGGTCTTACACTTTTTGTATAAAATCATGCTTGCCATATGAGACTGCCTTTTCTCCTTAATGATATTTTGGTGTTATTTGTTAGATATTTTTCTTTGTTGATGACTCAAACATGGAATAATTCTCATTTTATTCTATTGAGCTATTTTTTCCCATTTTATTGATATGTATACATGCAAAATTTAAGGTTTACAATGGAGTCGAGCATTTTGTGCACATATGTATCTTGTCAAGGTGACAAGGGCTTTCCCACTCTCTTTCTGTCCCTCCCCCTACCCTTCCTCCCTCCTCCCCCACCCTTCCCCCGTTTCACTTTGTTTTTCAAGTTCTCTCATATCATAGAGACCATTCGATGTTTCACCTTCTGCTTCTATTAAGCTATTTTATTGTGTATCTTTGGTGAAGGGGGTTGCACTGATGGCCTCATCTATGCTAAATATGGCCCACCACAGAGTTACCCTTAAATTCCTTATTTTCTTTTTTTAGTTCATTTTATTATGTTGCTAATTTTCAGTAGAAAACTTTAGGCAAGAAGTCTTATCATATTTTTAGAAAGTATGACTAAACTATTATTTTTGGTCTAATAAGAAGTAAATTTCAATTAAGTTTTAAGTGTTGTGATCAAATTTCATATATTTTTTTCCATAAGAAATAGGGCTCATGTGTAGTCAAGTATTCTAATATTTAAAATGTAAAATATTAACTTGACCTTTGGAGAATGTTATTAGTGTTTTTCTTTAGGTTCATTTCATATATTAGAGTGGCATACAAAGAGAGATAAAACATAAGGAAAGTATTTTTTCTTTTAATACAAAAGGGTAATACTTAAAGCACTAAGTATTTTGAGTTAGCAGATTTTGACCTAATCTCTCACCATCAAACCCAACCATCTAATCTCAGAATTGGACTGAATCTGCCAAGTTGCATAATTCAGTGTGGGATACTACATATGATCACTGCGTATTTCTCCTTGTCTATCCTGAGAGGTATTTGCTGCCTCCTAGGGACCCCTTCCTTCAGGCTTCTTTTGACTATGAATCCAAAATATGAAATATTTACCAAGCAAGAAGATCTGGAGGAGATCGTCCCTGGCTTTGCGTTAAGTTTACAGGAAGTACAGTAATTAGCTGGGTGGTGGAGAAGGAAAGAAGGAAGGATGGAAGGAAGGAAGGAGGACTACTTCCTGCAGAACGTTCAGCATGAGTAGGGAAAACTGCAGGTTGCTTAATGATGGAAACAGGCGGGAAGTGGGGAGTGGTGAGAGAGGCATTCACAGGCCTAGCTCTGTGATGCTTCATATTCCATACTGTAAACCTTGGTTCATACTATGGGAGATGGTCATTGAAAAGGCTATCTTGTTGTTGTTTTTGCACTTTTATCTGAATATGTGTATACAACAGATTCATTTACATGTTAAATACAAACAAGTTGGGTCGTACACATATGCATCACATTTTGGCTTTTTTCCCTTCCTCTCACATTTTCTCTCCTCTTCCTCCCTCAAACTCTCTTTATCTCCTTTCGTCTGAGCAGTCCCTTTCCCCTCTTCCTATCCTCTCTCTTACATTAAGATCTTTTTATACATGTATTTATGGCATGCTCACACTCAATAATTAATCTTTTGTGTCTGGGCCATGTCACTGAGCACTATCGACTTTCAGTTGACCCTATTTTCTTGCAAATGCTTCGTATTTGTCTTTATGGCTGCATGGTATTTCGTTATGTAAATACTGATTCTCATAACATGGTGGTACAGAGAGAGACTCAGAGGAGGAACAGAACCAGCAACATGCCCCTCCAGGTCAAGTCCTAAGTATCTATCTGCCCCTTCCTTCCAGGCCAATCTCCCAACCCTAAACAGTATCCACAGGAACATGAGGCTTTTAGGGGACACTTCAGAGCTAAACCACCGCAGATGCTATCTGTGGCCCTCCAGTAGATTGTTGGTTCAGCTTTCAGAGTTTTGGAGTTTGCACTCCTCTTATGTCCCATTTGGGCCTCCCCTGATGAATTAGCGGCTTGGAGGGGATTCTTGTTACCATACATTCTCATCTCACTATTACTTTTGTTTTGAGTTTTAAGAGTTAGCTGGGGTGAAACTCTTCAGTGGGTGTCTAAAGAGAACTGGCCTTGTTTCTTTTGTAGCTGTGTGTGACCCTCAAGAAATGATGTTTAAGCCGGTCTCTGTCTCCTGCTAGTGGTGCTGGCTGGACTGGCCAGTGCTGGGCATTGACCTTTTAGCTATGCATAGGAGCTGGGAGTTTGAGTGTCAAGTCCCTGTGTTTAGCTGATTATGATTGCATCACATGGGGACTTCTGCTGAGCCTGTACCCCATTTCGTGGCCCACAGATTCTGTAACTAGAGCTCCTCAATAGTTTCTTTTTAGTTGAATTAACTCTGCCTGCAAATTAATCACTTACTACCCAGCCTTTCCTGCAGGTTGGGAAGGTGGTGGGCCAGGGCTGCCTGTGCTACCGGAACTGTGCTGTAGATATAAATTCCATGTACTTCATTCCTATTTTAGATGAACTCCTCCCCTCACTTATTTGACTTATAGAACCACCCACAGGTTCCACCCTTTATGGATTCTTCAGTTGATTCCCTAGTATAGTCTTGCTGTTTTCATACTGCTGCCTGGGTAATAAGTATGTTTCCTGGGAAGCTCCCACCTGCTGTTTCCACAGTATCACATTGCAGAATCCCTCCAGGCTCTCTAACTTGCCTGCTGATCTGGTCTTGTTTTCTGAGTTCCACTCTTACTTAGAGCTGAAACTTTTAAGTATTTCTGTACTCTGTCCTAACTTTCTGGCTCATCCTGTTTGGATTGAAAGAGGGAAGGGGGATTCTATATCACTGTCTTGCCTTCTCAAATTCACTGAGTAGGTTTAAATAAAAAGATTATGTGACCCACATTTGTATTTCAGTTAAGTCTGCTAGAGGTACACAAGGTGAATTTGAACTGGAAAAGCCTGGGCTGACAAAGGCCAGTTTTAAGGTGACTGCTTGCTTGTAATCTCAGCATTTGGGAGGTTGAGACAGGAGGATTGCCATGAACAAAACTCGTCTGATCAGAACCAGGCTGGACTACAGAGTGAGATCTAGTCTCAAAAATAAACAAATAGGAAAAACCAGTGGTTACTGCAAACTTATAGAGAGACAACAAGAACCCAAATTATGAGAGAAGATTATGAATGTAGAAACCTGAAATGATAGGAATGGTGTACGAGATAGGCAAGAGATGTTTCTTTTTATTCTTTTAATGGTAGAACTACAGCAGCAAAAAGATAAGAAGCCAAGTAATTACTTCAGAATTCTATTACATTTATCTGTCTGTATTTTCCACAATACATATGGACTCTTGTTATGCATACCTGATTATTTTGATAATTCTGAATTCTGTTTTTCAATTATTTTGGCTGCATAAAAAGTAATGGTTGTTTTTGACTTATAAACACTTTGCTAAGTTATCTGCTGGCATTCTTCTATTGAAAAATGTCAATGTCATAAAATTCTGATTTTATGACTATAGGAAAGGTAGCCCACCATACCTACTGTTCCATATTGACAACTTCAAGGACCAGTGTATTGAAAATGTTTTTAAAAATCATATTTGTACTGAACATGTACAGACTTTTGGATCATCATTTTTTTCTGCACAGTGTAGTATAGCAACTATTTATGCAGCATTCACATTTTATTATTTTTAAGTATGATAAATAAACAAGAGGATTTGAATTATATGGGAGGACATAGGTAGATGCAAATTGGTGCCATTGTATGTGAGATGTGAGCATTGGTGGATTTTGGAATCTATGAAAGGTTTATGAGCTAATCTTCTGGTGACACTGAGCAATGACTACTATTTATGGTCCACTAAGTACACTTAGGAAAGCAGAAAGATATTATTAGCAACTATGTCAGGATAATAGTTATAAACCATTTCTGTCCCAAGTAGACCACCTGTATGGTCACCCTACAGGGCATATGCATGAAGCAGAAGTTTAAAGTGTCCCAGTTTCAAAAATGAAATAGCTGGCCTGGGTGGTAACACTAATAACTGACAGTTATTTGCAGATGCAACCAAGTTCTACAGATCTCTAAATGAGGAGGATATTGGGGAAAGTGATGAACTAACATGTCCTGGGGCAAGGCATATGTTAAGGTGTGTGGTAGGGAAATTTACCAGTACTCAAATGATATAAAAGAACAAAAGTTTTCCCAGGTCAATTTATACTGCAAAGGTGCAGGAAAATTCTATTAAAAAGGAGATGTGGGGAATAGCTCCAAAATTCACATTCTGAATTGTCTCTTCTACCTAATCTTGTATACATCTATGCAGGTTACAATGTATGTTGTGCTGTAAAAATTCTTCAGGGGAAACAAGATCCTTTTTAGCTGGCATAGAATGATTTAAGTATTTAAAAACTAGGAGAGAAAAGGGGGCTGGGGACAATAAAGAGAAATCTCTGTTTTCTGATGGAGATTATATGTGGCCTTTTTTTAACTGGTTGCAACCAGTGCTGATGCAGTATTGTATATAGCTACCTGAACGGGATGTTAACTCCTCAGTTACCACATAATGAAAAGTTTTGATCAAAATTACAGTCTTGCTTCTGCTGCTCTTTGTTTTCTAAGTCCATTCTTTATTTTGGATGAGTGAGTCTATTTCTCACAGCAGAGACCAGCAGAGACAGTGTATTTTCTTGTGACATACTTGCTTTGCTTCAAGGTTCTTGGCTTGATTAGATGGCATGGGAAAATCATTTGTGGGATTAGTCAATTTATGGTCTTCTGTGTGCACATGTGTTCAGCATTATGTGGTCAGTCATTGAGTTACCTTGAAGTTTAGCTTACGGAAAATTTTTATAGTGTGATTTGATAAAAGTTTAGCATGTAGGAAATTTTTACAACGTGATTTGACTCAACAATTGGGCCACACCAGTTCTGGCCTTAATATATTGCAGCACTTTTCTTGTGCCTTTCCTGTGCATTTCAAGCCATGTTCACCTGCCATTTTGTTCTAATGACACTAATGGCTGAAATTAGTGCCAGATAATGAGTTTAGCAATGACAACGTAAAAGTTACTGTCACATCTCTTTTTACTTTGTATTAGTTCAGCCAGTGCACAATTAATCCACAATGTTTTATTTGCAAAGCACTCTTAAATTATCAGCATCATTATTTGACTTTCAAAGTATATCCATTTGTGATTTTTTTGACAAACGCACATGTAAAAAAGGAAATTCACATTTGCTCTTAAAGAAACTGTAGCCAGGAGTCCTTGTGGTTTTTATAATCAACTGCTGAATTTAATAAATAGATCTTAGTTTGAAGATGAAGGGATTTGCAGCAAAGAGAACTCTGAACGAAGAGTGTCCATGAATCTAAAACAAGTTCGTATTTAAAAATTAAATACTCAAATGATGATTGACTTAAAGCCATGTCTAGCTTGCTTTGTTTATAGCTTTAACTCTTAGAATTTTGTCTGGTCTGAAATAGGCACACACTAAATATTTGGTTAATGAATAATAAATAATTTTTTTAGTTCACTTAAATATATTTATGTCAGGTAGTTTTACTCTCAAGAATTCTATGATTAAAATTTATTTACTGTAATATTTCTGTCAATGTATGGAGGCTTAAATATTTCTGGCTTCTAGTAATCATTGAATCAATTAATCAACATCATGTAGTCTTTTAATTTGAGGTGCTAAAATAATTTGTGTTAGTAGAGTTTTCCACATTTTTCTTTCACTTATAGCTCATCTCTCTGACTTTCCCATTTGCCCTTTATTTCCTCTACACAAGCCAAGATACCAAGCAGTGTAATCCCAAACTGCCATTTATTTATTTATTTATTTATTATTTTTTGCTCCCTCTAAAGTTTTAGCTAGGTTAATGTTCCTGGTAGCCTGGTTTCCAAATAACATTTAACATCTTGTTTTAATAAAAGTGAGATGTAAGAGAAAGGTTTTATTTATTTATTTATTTATTTATTTATTTAGCGTTGCTGGGAATTGAGCCCAGGGCATTATGCTTGCAGGGCAAGTACATTACCACTGAGCTACATTCCCAAGACCCCCAAGAGAAAGCGTAGAAGGTAAATTTTAAAATATTATCTCTTTCTGTGTTAGATTTTTTCCTGTGTTCAAAAAACTATAGGAGATATACTGTCTGTCCCTGTAGACATAATTTCCAGAATATTACATATTTCATAATTTCCATATTGTTTAAAAGAAATGTTTTATCTAGTAGAAATGTTATTAGGAGATTTCAGGTCTATTCCTACCCTATTTTATATATCTCTTTCATTTTTTCATATCATTATTTCCATATATTTTATGAGAAATGGTGTTGTAAAATTAATTAAAACTAAAATTAATCTTGGGAGAGGCCTGGATGACTTATCTTAACTTTTTTCTTATTTAAAAAAAATTTTAATTTTCCTAGCTTGTTAGAGTATTGTGTCTTCATTTTTCTCCCTTCCTATACCTAAAACATTTGTCTGGGTTTATGCTGATATGAAAAAATTTTATTTAGTCTTCATTTTAATATATTTGTTTTCTAAACTATTTGCTTTTTAAATTTCTCTCTGATTTTAACGTTTTAAATTGTAAAATAAGTTATGGATCAGAGTGGAAAGTATATTTTACCAAAAGAAACACCAAGCTCCACAACACATGTACAAAACTATGTGTATTTGTACTGTGCTTGTTCATGGGTAGGGAGTAATTGAGCTCACAGTGAGGCTAAGGAATGATTTGTGTACTTGTCTCTCTGTGTCTTAGGACAAAGCCTTCATTTTTCCTTTGAAGCTTTCGTGTACCTATAAATGTACCCATAAGCAACTGCATCATCTTAAAAATGAAGTTGGCCTTGATTTTACCATCTGGCCAGTGTGAATAAGGGACATATGAACGCAAAAGAAATGATAAGGAATTTAAGCAACTATTTCATTCCTTGCTTTCCATAGTGTCAATGTGAACACAAAACACTTATGATACAAAAAGAGTAAGTAATAATGCTCTAACTCATCTTATTGGCCTGATAGCCTAATGAACAATCTCTGGATACGAAGTTATCACATGACTCCTGTTTACTGTAGATAAAATGACACAATAAGCAAGTTGTGAATAAAGGCCAGTAGAGAGCAGTTCCACCTCTAAGACAGTCCGTGGCAAAGAGCGAGAACACCGAGCATCCCTAAAACAAAACACAGGTATGTGGCTTTCATGTACAGTGTACACTGACTTCTGCCAACGTTTATATTTCAGGTCAGTTGCTCCGGTTAAAGATGTTTCGAGAGGATCATGGCTCGTGGATGACCATGTTCTTCAGCACGATCCTCTTTCTCTTCATATTCTCCCACATATACAACACGATTCTTCTGATGGATGGGAACATGGGGTAGGTAGTCTTTCCACTTTCTTCTGTGGTGAGTGTTATGTGTGGAAGTCGTAAGAATTCCTCCAGAAGTTGTAAATTTGTAGTAGCTAGAATCTTCCTTACACATATTCCACCCTAAAGAGGAGATAAATTGTGTGCTTTTCTTATTTACGATATACCTATTTTTGAAGATACCCTGAGAATTTATAAAACTCAGGTTGTGTTCCTTATTCTTTAGGGCTTTTCCATGGGGATCATTTGATGGCAAGTACTAATTCTTTTATAGTTATAGTATGAAAGTCTGGAAACTGACTGACTTTTTGCATTCATCCATTAATAGAGCAGGTTATGGTGAAAGTCTTAAGATTAGCAATTCTTTTGCTCCATGATGTTTGACAAAAAGTGGTTTCAATGTTTGTAGTACTTTTCTTTACTTTTGATGATCTTGAGTCTCTTGTTATAAGTGGATCATTTTAAAAACAGGTTGTGCTGAGCTGGGCATGGTAGTGCACACCTGGGAGGCTGAGGCAGGAAGATTACCATGTGTTCCAAGCCATCCTGGGCTACATAGTGAGTTCAGGAGCAGCCTGGACTCACAGAGCAAGACCCTGCCTCAAAAAAAAAAAAAAAAAAAAAAAAAAAAAAAAAAAAAAAAAAAAAAAAAAAAAAAAAAAAAAAAAAAAAAAAAAAAAAAAAAAAAAAAAAAAAAAAAAAAAGGCTGCCCTGAATTAATGCAATGTTGTGATTCATACCTATCAAATTACTATAGATTGAGATATTTTAATAAGTGTTTTTCTTCAACTCTCTACAGTCTTTCTCTATAATTTTAAGAGCAGCATTTAAGGGAGATTGACTAAGTTTAGAGCATTAAGAAACAGACCGGTGCCAAAAGTAAGCTGCCTTAGATTTTGTTTGTACACTAAAATCCTTTCTAAGGAGTGTTTTGACTGGTTCCCTTCAATAAATTGGAAAACAAAGTAATAGGGTTTTCTTCTAAATGTCAGTCTAGGAAAGATTATTGTCCAGTTTTATAGTGTGCCGTTGTTTTGATGTTATATATAGATTTTGGCTGACACCCTTCAATGCTAAGAGGATAACTTATTTAAAGTGTTATTTTTTTTCCACCAATAAAGGAGATGAATAGTACAATGAAGCAAATATTTCACAAGGCTTATGCTTTAGTCTATACTAACAAGTGGTAGATTCGGGAATGTAATTTTCGATCAAATGCTCAGGACTTAGAAAGGCCTATTAAAGTGCTGTGTCTGTAATTATTTCTTTTCCTTAGAATGTTGCCATTAATAGTGGGTCTGTTTTTAAATGGTAGAATTACAGGCTGTAACCTGGGGCTGCTCAGAATATGCCTCAGTCTTAGAGACTGTAAGAACAAAATGGGAAATGATGGGAGTTAACTAACACAACCAAAAGTCTCTCTGAGTGACTTTGTACTTTCGAAGCACTAGGAGCAGAGGAGAAGGGACTCATCTAAACTTGGACTTTTAGAGCTTTTGCTAGAAATAATATATTATATAGTAGATAAAACATATCCTTTGCTTAGAAGCTGACTTCATCTGATTTTATTTATATGCTTATATTGAATTACTGAGATCTGTGTTAATTAGAATGGAGATTCTGCGGGAAAGAACAGATTTCAAAGCAATAAATGTAGTCATAGACCATTTCTTGCACACTGTAAAGCACTCAACAGCTACTAATAAAATAATTTTAATGAGATCTAACAGGTACTGAGCACTTAATATGAGACATGAACTGTCCCAATTGATCCTCACACTGACTCTATTAAAGAGGTATTTTTATTATCTCCATTTAAACATCAAGAAACTGAGGACTAGAGATGTTTTGCCTCAAGGTTGTATTCTAGTCAAATCTCTTTCTGAAACAATAATAGAAAAGTACTTGAGCTATTAAATACTATTTAAAAAACAGTGGGTTGAATTAATACAGCCTACTGGAGGGTGACCCCAGATCTGATTGATAGTTTTTCCGGTTGCTCATTCACCATATGCCCACTAGCCTTTGTCTGTAGGTTAATCATTCCAACTGCATTTCAAAATAGAAAGAAGCAAGGTAAAATTTTAGAAAATAAGAGAATAGTTCAAAATTCCTGTGTAGCATCTTAATGAAAATTGTGAATGATTCTTTTATTCAAAAGACTAAATACAGTATTACAAATTCTTATATAAGTGTTAAAACTCTTCAGCAATTTGCCTCATCATTGCCAGAAAAGGATCTTTTACAGAAAGGATGTCATCAGGTTGTCACTTTTTCTTTAAAATCCAAAGCCAGGAACAAGTTATTTAGTTCTACAGATAGAAAAGATTAAATCATTTATGAAGGATGTATTAACAACTTTCATGGTACACATTGTTTGAACTAGGGAGCACTTTAAAATAGGAATATGAATTGGAAGAGAATCAGTTCTTCAAGTAAATGGGGGTAGCTGCACTTTTGGGGATCTCCAGGAGATGCATGTTACCTGAAGCATTAGGGCTGGAGGTTTGGGAAAGGACATCAAGGACACAGGCATCACCATGGAGTAGATTTGTGTTAGGATTGCTGGTGGCAGAGGGGAGACAGAAGGTTTTTCAGGATTCTTTATGTTGCGTCTGATTTGCATGGAGGATTTTGATTTGTTCTTCTAGTTTTTGGATCTTTCTGGGAACACTGGCCTACAGCAGTTGCTGAAAGTGCTTCACGAATTCCTAATGATAGCTAAGAGAGAGTTTTAAACTCCTTCCAATAGGGAAAGTCCTTGGGACGAGAGTGAGGAGTGTCAGTATGAGAGAAGAAGAAATATCAGAAAGGAAGTATCAGAGAGGAACAAAAACATTTTTTAAGGCTGACCTGCTTTATTTGTTTTATTTATTTATTTTTAATTTTGTTACTGCATGTTAGTAAGCTTAGTTTAAGTTACAAGAGAATAAAATCTCTTTTTGTCTGAACCTGAACCTCAGCCAGAAAGAACTGGACAGGTGTCAAATGACTGGGCTCCTCTTTTCCATATACAGTGAATTCATTGGGTATAAGGGAAAGGGAAAAAAGTAAGTCAAAGCTGTTCGGAGTAGAAGGGACCAAGATTCAGATTGTCCATACTTTATCATAGAGGGGAAACATTACGCTCACCTTTGATTATGTTTCCACCACTCTATACCTCCCACCACCAAGATGCCGCTGCTTGAACTTGGCAAGATACAGTTAAATCCCCCTATATAAAAGTCTAAGGTTAAAATGTTCTATTGCAGAGCAGTAGCTGGTCCTGAACAGAGTTTCACCTCTGGCCATTTGATAAGCATTTCTCAACCATTTTGTGACTTTGTGACCCTAGGCCTCTCCTACGACAGAATCTTTGGAATTGTTGGAAAATACAATACAGCCTGATAAACTCTTATAAATTGCATGGCTGAGCTTACCCAAAGCACAGGGAAAACCCCAAGGGACACACATACAAAAGGACTTGAAAACCTGGACAGAAAAAAAAAGTCTATGAACCAATTCTCATAAGTAGGGACTTAGTTTTTGCTTTTGTGAGGGGACCAGGAACAAGGATTTGAGTTTGTGTCAAGTGATATGCAGAGGGCTACTGAGGAAGGATGGGGTGGCAACACATGACCACTAGCATGGACAGGCATCAGACAGGCTTGATTGACCTAAACTGGACTCTGGGTAATGGTGTGATGGATTCGTCCAGGAAGCTCATAACCATAGCTACAGTTGTATGATTCTGATGCATAATTTCTTTAGGATTTTTGAACTTTCTTCTGAAAAATATCTGATTAGTTTCTTCTCTCAGTTTCTGGCTCTCACTTCACTCTGCAATCCCTCAATAATTCTTAATATTCTTCAGTTTTGTTATTATCTTAGTCACTTTTCCTCCCTGGGACATGGTCCTCAAAACCATTTAGCTTAAAGGAGGGGAGAAGTGTATTTTAGCCATGGTTTCAGAGGTGTCAGTCCATGCATGGTCAGTCAGCCATGGTGGAAGGGCCTGTTGTAGAGGAAAGCTGCTCACGGCATGGTGGGCATGAAGCAGGGAGAGAAGGCAGCAGCCAGGGAGGGAGATGTACTCTTCCAGGTCATGCATGCCCCTGGTGACCCTTCCTCCTACTGGGACTCACCTGCCCATGGCAGGAACTCATCAGTGGAGTGATCCACTGTTGAGTGTAGTCCCCTTCCAAACATGTGGTATTTTGGGGGGGATATTTTTTACTTAAAACATAACCATTATGCAGAGCAGTTTAGTTACTTTTTGCCTCAGCTTTTGTCCATTTCAGCTTATTTGGGGTTTATTTTTCTTTTCATAACCCAAATCATATTAGTGTCGATTTCAATACACAGAACCAGTGCTCTGAGGTGGACGCTGCCTTATCAGAATTTGAAGGACTGCTGCCATGCTTTTAGGGTTCTTTTTTTAAAAGGACTTATTGCCCTTTTTCTTTTAATTGTACTATTCATTTAGTTATCTTTTGGGAGGAAAAAGGGAAAATACTAAAAAAAAAGGTAGGGGGCAAAGCAGTTATTTAGAATAGAATCCTACATAGTGATATCATAATCTCTATAGTTATCACAGCAGAAATTTGCAATGACAGTGGAATATACTACATTACTTGCATACAGGACCAAAATCTTGAGAGAACAAGACATTAATAGGAAAGAAACATGAAACTGATTTCTCTCACAGTAATGGGACTTGACTTGATTACAAATGATTCCACATGAATTTTCTCATCTCTGCTGTGCCCACCAAGGCATCCTAAGGCCAATTCACTGAGAACTTCTTCGGGAGGAATTAAGACAGGTGTGCTCCAAAGTGTAGGGTAGGGTCTTCAGTGGTGAGACACTAGGCAGGTCACATAAGCTTGGGGAAGAATTTCTGTTTTGGGACATTTCAAACACTATTTGAATCTGTGTTTCTGAACAATAATTCTTGTAATGTAAATTTTATTTATATTTTATTATATATAAAATAGTATTAAAATTTAATTTAGGAAAGAATTGCTTTGTTTTTTCCAAATATTCTCATTTTTAAAGGATAATACATGTATGATGAATGCAAAGGAATCAAATAGAAAGCAGGCTTGTACCTGCTATTCTCAAGAATATTCTAGATCGAGCCACTTGATGGCAGCAAAAGGCCTGTTTTCAGTGCCAAATATATCATAAGTAGTAACAGATTTTCCCCTGGTGAAAGAAGGGAACATTCCCCTTGTGGATTTCTGGAAGTTGACGTTGAAGTACTCACTTTATTTGTTGTTAAGGAAGTTTTTTGAAGGAACCCACATGGTGAGATCTGCAATAAGCACTTTCTATTCTGTAAATCTGTAATGTGCTTGGCCCTTCTCTATGTTTGAATACAGGTTAGATAATAGTATATATGAACACCCACTGTGCATTTGCCTGCATCCATGTGTTTATAGACTTATTTTAGAGTTCCAGTGTAGGTCTGTATTCAGCAATAAAGAAATTAGATAGATGACTCATTGACAAACATTCCTCTGGTAACTGGAGCAAGTTTCCAAGAAAATAGTATTTAGGGCAGGATATGAAGAAGCTGATGATTTCTACCATTATTTGCAAAAATAGATTTATTGTTCTTATCCTAATCTTTTAAAAACATGTTTTATAAATATTAATACATCAGTATAAAACAACAATACAAGCTAGTTTGGAAATAACTGTTTGCATTTGTTTTTAAGACCTCAATACAATGAGATATGAATCAACTGATGAGTACACAACAAAAGATTTTTGTCTCTCCTTTCT
This sequence comes from Ctenodactylus gundi, assembly GCA_004027205.1. Classification (NCBI taxonomy): domain Eukaryota; kingdom Metazoa; phylum Chordata; class Mammalia; order Rodentia; family Ctenodactylidae; genus Ctenodactylus; species Ctenodactylus gundi. The sequence continues at coordinate 46,015 of PVKB01005472.1, read as the reverse complement.
AACTCCTCCCTGATAAATTTTAGTATGGAACCACATGAAGAATTCACTGTCTTCTGTGGAGGCCACTCTTGGTACATGCAATCTGAATCTGACAAGGATGATTAGAGGAGGGCAGATAGAAGTAGAGAGTTGTTGGTATGGACATTTTCTAAGAGCTAAAATACATGGTGTCTAAAGTGAAGATTAAAAAAAAAAATAAGAGAGGCTGGCGTAGACTCGGTGGGCTGGAGGAAATGGCTCTAGATCTAATGCTTTTCAGAATCATGCACATAGCTGACCTGGGCCTTAGCCTCTGAAGCTGTCACATTTATCCTCATTTTGAAAAGAATGACTGGTGCTGTGGACCATAAGTGTGTCACACATCATATCAGAAAAGACCCTCTGATTTATAGCTTCAGTTTCTATTACCAAAGGTGTAGGTTTCAGCACCTTATTTCTCCCAAGGCTGAATCCCCTTTTAATGGAAAAAAATCAGAGTGAGCTTTCTCTTGGGTCAGGCTTTCTTTTTCCCCTAAGTTCACTTCTCTTAAAATCTTCAGTTACACTTTCTATTACTGACATGAAATATTTTCTCTTTCTTTTCTGTTTTAAAGTTTTTAAATTGATACATAATAATTCACAGTTTTATGGAGTGTGTTGTTTGATCCCTCTAATCAGCACTGACATAGGAGCAGAAGCCAGCTACACATGATTCTTAATAGAATCACGAGTTTCGCTAGCAACTCTGCAAGTAGAAAATTGGTTGGCCCCTTGCCCTCTTTACCCTGCCTGCCTCCTTCTAAGGAAGGAATATTTGCATGTTGCTTCTTTGTTGTTAAAGCCCTACATTTATTTTGGGAAATTGTAAGAAAATATTAAGTAATATTTAATAATGTTAAACTATAAACGTTTTGTATGAACCAAATGGACAAAACTGAAGTACAAAGCTATTGACTTGAATTTTAGTAAATTTTAAAAAGGACACGTTGTTAGTTCCAAAGGTATATATTGACGGCACTGCATTGAGGATGGTGTGGGACTGGGGCAGAGTTCAGGGAGCTGTACGTTTTAATGAAGCCTAGAAATACTTGAGTCAATAGCTGAAAAGCTTCATTGGGCTGCTAATCCAAGGCCAAATGCAAATTCTGCTGGAGTGGTGCTTTAAATAATTTGCTGCTTTCACTCTTAATTAGGCTAAACATTGAGTTGCTTGTACAATTAATTCACAATAATAGCACCATTAATTATGAAGGCTGGGGATAAGGGGAAAATCTGGTTGCTTGGGATGGTGAGAGAAGAAAAGCTGGTGTTGAGTGGCTGGGACTGGTCAAGGGGCTGAGTTGCAGGGCACCAGAGGCATGGGCAGGCGGGGAAGGAAGAGGGAAGGAGAGAGGGGAGACAAGGGGAGGGAGAGGACAGAGAGAGAGAGGGAGAGAGAAAGAGAGGGAAAGAGAGAGAGACAGAGAGAGAGAGATTTAGCTAGAGGAATCAGCGATAAGGTACAATTTGTTATTTTTAAATGCCACCGGTTTTGCCTTACTTAGCAAAATAAAACAGCATGTCCAATGCATCGCATATTCAGTTAGTGTTAGCTGAATTGAATTTTGAAGACATCATTGATAGCACAATGTATGCTGCACCCTGTTTCTCTGTGGGAGTACATTATTAGCTTTACAGAACCAACACTGATTTGATTTGACAAACTCAGTTCTTCTGTAACCACTGTTCATAGTAAGTTACTTACTCCACCTGTCATTAAATATTTTGTCAGCTTCTTATAGGGGAGAAACTCTAATCTAGGAAACAGAATACCTAGATGCAAGTCTCATCTTACCTATTTAGTGGCAAAAATAATTTGGAAAACTTAGACAGTCTCTTCGTTGTTTTAGAAATGGGCTACTGTGATACTGTCACTGGTGTCACTACTCTTGGCATCATCATCATGAATATTAATCTGTGGGAAAAACGTGACTCCAAAGTGAACAAACAAACTGAACTTAAGAGTGTTAAAGGTCTTGGTTGCCTAGGGCTTTGTTTACTGTGGTAGCCAGTGTGGGTGTAGAAGAAAAAGCATGCCTTTATTTCTTTTTCCCTGTATTTTGCCTATATGACTTCAGGTAAATTTCACTCTCAGAGCCTCAGCTTCCTTCAATGCACAAGGGGATATTAATGTCTGCCTCAGGGCTGTGACAAAGAAGACAGTGTGTGCAAAGAAATTGGCATAATGCTTACCCGGTGATGAGCTCCTCATAAATGCTAGTGCTATTAAAGTAATACAAAATAGGTATTTTGGTTTCTCAAGTATTTTAGCCATCAATACATATTAGTTACTGTAATAATAACAATCAGTAATTTGACTAACATAATGAGTTTTTTTTTTTTTTCCTTTGGTGATCAAACCCAGGGCCTTGTGCAAGTGAGGCATGTGTTCTACCACTGGCCTCCCAAATAGCAAAAATCTTCTAACATTATTATTATTATGCCAATATACTAGTCATTACCAATTTCATGGAAAAATGCTCAAATGATCACCTGACACTTGTAAGTCTCCAGTTAATAAAACTTTCCCAAGCATACTAAAAATCTATACCTGGGATACATGGCACTTGACTCAGATGTTCTAGAGCTCATGTTAATTAATGTACATAGCTCATCCTTATTTTATTTTATACCAATGAAAATGAAATAGAGGCATCTAATGTATGGTTTTGTTAGGATTCAGGAGAGAAAATCATGCACATGTTAAGTTACTAAATTATTGCTTGGTAATTGCAAGGTTTTCAAAAAGATGGGGAAATTTGATGTTATTATGGATGATAGCATGCAAATTACTTGCTTAGCAGGCTGTGTGTGTTCCTGTGTGTGCATGTCTATTATCTAGAGCCCATGTAGGAATAACTGGCCCTCATCCAATCCCACCCTGTAGCAATAAACACGCAGGAAATGATTACTGTCCAGATGGGGGACATTAATGTATACTGTTGCCTGAGGCTCAAGGTTTACCACAAGTTAAATAGTTAATTTAATAAATTCATATGAGATAGCCTATCAACAACCGAGGAACTGACATTTCTGTGACAATTTATTTTATTTGTATTCTATTAATCCATCATTATTCTAGAGAGATGAATGAAAAACACTAAACACAATTCTATTAATAAAATAATTCATTATTAAAACATTTTCCAACTAAGGTGACATTGATTACTGTGCAACTGTATTCCCTCTTCTTGATGCTGAGTTAGGAAGGCCACAATATCTTTTACCCTGTGGCACCAGGTTAAGGTAATTACTTTTTTTTGTGATGCACCTGAGTGGCTTGTGTTTTCCTCAAGGAGAGAATCATGTGGGAACTGATTGATTTCTGTCTTCCTAGTTGTCTTTTAAGCTACCAACAAGGCACCCATACACTCACTCTAGTTTCTTTCTTTTTTTTTCTGCAGTGTGCCTGATGTGACTGAGTAAGTGAGTGTCAAAGTCACAGAATTTTAGAACTTGGAAGAATCTAATGTTTTAAATATTGAGATTCTTTAGAAATGGGACAGTACATGATTGATTCAGATTTAATCAACACATTTTATAAACAGCTTTATTTGATTCCTTTTAAAAACACTATTTTATACCCTTTATGACAAAATCAATAGAACAACAAAGTATAAAGAAAGACAAAAATATTTGGGTTCTAACGAGTATTTTGTGACCAATTTTTTTTTTCTCTCTCCCTAAAATACACATTTTCAAAGACTAGACAGATGGTTCCCAGGTATGTCATAAACATACATTGTTCAGGTTCCTGCGCAGTAACAGGAAAAAAAAAAATAGAATGCTTATGTTTGTTTAGAAAAAACTTGATAGATTTGATTGCTTTTTGATTTTCCATATGCTTCTATCTATATATGCATGTTCTGTTACTTCTAAGATAACACATATGTGATGATCATATATTACTTAATGCATAATTACATGTAACATAGATACATATGCGTATATGTATAATATCCACTGTTGATAATCACATTTATTTATTAGTCAAAGCTAACTTTTGGGACTGAAGATGTAGCTCAGCGGTAGAGAACTTGCCTGGCATGCTCAAGGCCCTGAGTTCAATCCCCAGGACCAAAAAGAAGATAAAGAGAAAAGACTTCCCAAAAAAATTTGATATGCAGTTAGGTATCTAAAATAAATCACTGATGATCAAGAAAAACTATGAGTAACTACACAGAGGTATGTTCTGAAACTTATGGATTAGTGACGTAACACATTCAGCTCGTGGTCCCACTGATGAGCTTCCCTCTGCCCTATTGTTCTGAACCTTATGGATACGTTTTAGCTGAACATGTGGCCATACATACAACTGCAACGTGAGTAGGTCCTCGTAAATCTGAAAGGAGTAACAGATGCGGTATGTCTGTTGGGATCATATGTTAATGTGGGCTTACCAGAAAGAAAAAAAGAGGAGTTAGGACATTTTGCCTCCTTACATAATATTAGGAATCTGGGGAAAGAAGGCTTTTGTATAATTTCACTACATCATGAAGGTCAACATAGGGTAATTTTACAAAAATTTAGTCACCTAAATTAGTAAAACAAATCTGTATTTGTATGTGTATTTGGTGAATTGATGCCGGAGAATTCATTTATTTCTTAGATCTTTCAAACTTTGAAAAAGTTATTAAAATTTGCACTAACTATTTCTCCTTGTTTCTTAGGAACAAGTCCTGGGACAGAGCCAGGCCTATTGATATTGTTTGCCTCTCTGTGATTGGTCTCATTGAATTAGACAATATAACCCAAGTATATTTTGTGTACTTACTTTAGTACCACTTTATACTTTAGAGAAAGATGTCCCTGGAACCGGTTCAGGAAGCAGAATGTGGATATGTCTTGTCATAGCCAGATAATGCGTGATAATGAATAACAAGGACAGAGAAGAATCTGGGCTAGGGATCCAAGTCAGGGTTGTGATTCTGTTTTAAACTCATGGATTATTTAGAAATAAGTAACACCATGGCGATAAAGTCAATAGTTTAAAGAATTGAATGAATGCACACTCTTCTCCATCTTCCCTTAGCTTTCTAAATTTTATGTACAATGTGAAGGGTTTTATGGACTTCATGTTAAAAGACACTGAGGTATGTCAGAAGTTTAATAATAAGTAAGAGGCAATAGTAAGCTCTTAAAAATAAGATAGCTAGAATGAGTTCAGTTATGCCTCTGTCACAAAAAAAATTTATAAATCTCAGCAAATAAACAACAAAATTTATTTCTTCCTCATGCTTATGTTATCATTATGGGTCAGTGGCAAGGCCCTGCATTCTCCCTCTGTGATCAGACAGAAATCATAACCGTGATGTGGAAATGTCTTAGTTATTTATTTGTTGCTAGAACAGAGTACCTGACATCCACAGATTAAGGGAAGAAAGATTTATTTTAGCTCAGTGTTTTATCTGGTCTCCCACAGTCCGTACATGAGAGGCTGTCAACAGTGGAAGCACGTGGCAGAGGCCTAATTGGGGAAAAGTGCCTCACAGCATTGCAGACAGAAAGCCAAGTGAGGGAGGAAGGACAGAGCTACTCTTCTCTCCAGGTCTTGTCCCCGTCCTCAACCCATTTTGAGTTGAGAACCAATATTCAACCCCTTCTGAGTAGGCCCAACTCCTTAATAGCACATGATTCCAGATATCCCACAACATCCAAATATAGGAGTCTTTGGGAGACATTTCAGATCCAAACCATAATATTCCACCCTGATCTCCCAAAAGACTGGGAAAAATGCATTTAATCCTTTTCTACTAGTTACCTAAGTCTTAAAAGTTCCAGCACTGCTGGAAAGACCAAGTCCACTGTGTCCTCTGAGACTCAAGGCAAATTCTTCATTGTGAATCCCTGTGAAAATCAAAGAAAAGCTAAGTACTTCCAACATACAATAGCATAGGGTCAACACTCCCATCCCAAAAGGGAGAAATAGAAGGATAGAAAGAAATGGGACCAGAACAAGTTCTAAAAACAGCAAGGCAAAAGTTAAAGCATGTAGCTCCTTTGAATCCTATAGTTCTGTATACAGCATCTGGGGAAAACTGTGGAGAGATGTGAACTCCAAAGGGCTTGATTAGCCCCACACCCACGCACCAACTTTGGCTGCAAATTCTGTAGCTTCTCCTCTGGGCTGGCTTTGTTAACAGCCTGCAGCCTTCCACGGCAGATGATCCATGCATCCGGCACCTCCAAATTTCTGGTGTTTCCACAGAACCTTGGGCTTCTCCTTCACTTCTCCATGCATTGCCTTCCCAGGGGCACACTACTTGGTCTTCAAGGCCTTCTTCTGAAAACTGGGTGGAAGCGTCCATGATCCCACAACTCTTGGACTCTGTATGCCTTTGAAATCAGCATGACGTGAATGTTGCCAAGGTCTGCTACTGATTTGAGCAGCAGTCTGGCCCCCTTGCACAACTGCTGCCAAGGACGCTGAGTTTCTAGATGGCTGAACTCCAGCAAACATTTCTTTTTGGGGGCCTACAAGCTGCCCTGGGGTACTTTTTCTCAGAGCAAAGTCCTCTGCTTTTCCACCCTTTAATTTGTAAGGGTGGGTTCTTGTTCTTTTTGAGATGTCCTCATGGCATATATGTATATATATGTTCCTGATTCCAAGTTCTTGGCTTTTTCTTTGCTAATCTAACAACCATATACTCTTCTGCCATTTTTTCCTGCTTCTCAGTGTAGAGCTGACTAAAAGCCACAAACAGCATGTATGTGACAGCCTGAACATTGGGCTGCTTTGAAATTTTCTCTACCAGAAAAATAGTCCACTTAAATTTAGTTTCAGTCAAAGTCTTTGGGTAAGGGCAAAATATGTTTTACATACTTTTTGTCAGAGTGTAGCATGCATGTTTTTTTAACCTAATTGCCAATAAAGTCCTCTTTGCCATCTGAATCTTCTTGAGTCTGGCCTTTACAATCCATACTTCTATCAACAATCTGGTCTTTTGAGCTCCAGCCAGACTCTCCCATCAAGTTCAGCTCATAGCATCTTAAAGTTTCTAGCTGTATTTTCAAATCATTCCAATGTCCTCCTACAAAGAAATTCCAAAGGCTTCTAAATCACATTGCTAGATAAAGTCACAACAATGACCCGACTGCTCTGGTACCAATTTCTGTCTTAGTTACTTATTTATTGCTGAGACAGAATACCTGGCACTCATAAATTAAAGGAAGAAAGAATTATTTTAGCTCTCAGCTTCAGGTCTCACACAGTTCATGCATGGTAAAAGTACATGTTGGAGGTCTAGTTGGAGAAAAGCTCTTCAAACATGGCAGATAGAAAGCCAAACGAAGGAAGAGGGGTAGAGCTACCCTTCTAGGTCTTGTTCCAGTAATTCACCTCTTTTGGTTCAAGTCCCAGTGTTCAGCCCCTCTGACCAGGCCCCTCGTCTTAACAGCACATGGTTCCATAGGTACCTTACCACATCCGAATAGAGAAGGCTTTTGTATTTTGTATTTCAGATACAAACCGTAACAGGAAGGTTGCAGTTGCTCTTGGGGTCTCAGAGAAGTAATTACGTATTCTTCTAGGAAGTGACATACCTCACTTGTGCTCACAATTCTTTGATTAGAATTTATGATTTGGCCCACCCAAGCACAGGAGGCTGGAAAGTGCAATCATACCAGGTGTCTGAAGTGGGAAGCAGCAGAAACACCAGAACAATACTACTGACCACATGTGGAGGCATGCCTACCTCAACTAGCTCAACTAGCTCATACAGTGGCTACCCTTTTATGCTACCCTCTGATTTTTTTTTTTTTTAACATCCTTCTCTTTCTAAAACACAGTTCTGTGTCTTTCTTCCTAAGAAGAAGTTATATAGGAAAGCTCCATACCTGATTTGACAAGAAAAACATGGATGAACTTCAGATCAAAATACAATTTTTATTCACTTGGATACAGTGATAATGTCAGATTGTCTATCAAAGCATTAAATATACAACATTCAGATGCTTCATAAGAGGAAGACCAGGTTAGACAGACACTGGGCTGATGGCTGGAGTGCTGTGGTTCAGTTCTTATCTACAGTGAAGATATATTCTGATTTGGTAAACACAGCCACTTTTCTTGGTACTTGGAATGTCATGTTTGTTATAAATACTTTTAATATATCCCTTGACTAGTAGAAATAAATGAGCTAAGTAGGTGAATTTTAAAAAAGAAAGTACTGGTCAGGAAGATTGCTATGATAATATGAACAAACTCGTGTAAGAAGCCAGAGGCATTATAAAACGCTTTTTTTTTTTTTTTTTTACCTTTTTACACAATGAAAATGAGCCAAGAACACAGAGAGTAAGAAGACCCAGCTCAGGCTGAACTACTGCACCCCTCCCGGTTGTCTTGGCAACAGGACTGCGCTCCTGCACTCGCGCTGGTGCAGCATGAGGGATGATAATTGGAGGTAGGGAAGTAAACGTGGAAGTCACTTTCTACATCTGGGAAAGCAGAGAAGGCATTTGTTAAAGATGAAGGATGAGATCACAAAGGAAGGAATTTAAGTGCAATAAGAAAAAATAAAAGAAAAAGTAAAAGATTAAACTGAAGCTGAGCTTGAAAGCTTCTGAGCATCCATTGCACATAGCACATATCTTCCCCAGTGTAGGTGAAAGCCAGTGCAGATGATAAATCACATGGTGTGTCCCCATATGATCTCTTCTGTCACAGCCCAGAACACACTGGGCTGGGAAATTGGGACCTGTGTGAGTTGGCTTTATGCCGTCTGCTGTGCGAATTGCTCTGACTGCTTCTCAACCGATGATGTTCTCATCTGGCTCCCTGAGTCTAGAGGTGGTCAAACAAGCATGCCTATGTTTCTCTGTGAATGTTTTTTATGTTGTCTTTAATGTTGTTCTTTACTGTATTTTATATTGGTGACACATATATACTCAAATTGTGCTCAACGTCTGAGACTTTTCTGCTTTTCTGAAGTGTCAAATATACACCATTGTTCCAATAACTAATAGACTGAGAAGAGTCAGAAAAAACATTTCACTCTTTCAATTTCTATTTTCTCCTTTTCTGAACTGTTCCGACTAGAAAAAAAGAGATAAAAGCAACTCTTTGTAGGCTACCCTCCATAACTTCTCTACACATCCCAAAGAAAAGCATAAATAAAGGAAAATAGGACATATTACATAAAAATAAATGGCCTTGTGGTTCATCCAAACCAGGTTATTTTAAAAACAGAATGGTGATTGGTAATAACATAGGAGAAAAGGCATGGGCTGTGACATTCATGACTTACCTAGACATATTCTTCTTTTGCCTAAAATAAGTCAGAGGGAACCAATATGAGGAGGGAAAGAGGGTCACCTTGGTATGCGCTACAAAGAAGCAGTGGCCTGATGCCCGTTGAATACCCATGACAGTTTTAAGTAATAAGCAGCCAACATCAGTTCTAAAGCAATCATTAGAATAAGAATAATACAATAGAAATATTTTCGAGGAGTAATTGATGTCATGGTAAGAATGAGTTATAAGGAGAAAATAGTGACATAGGAATCCATATTCGTAGCAAAACTTCAGAAAAGTCCATGGTGATCAAAAGAAAAATTATAAAAGTTAAGGACTCACTGGCCATTTGAATGCATTTTCTGCACCTATAAGAAAATTAAAATTAGTTCCATTTTGCCTAATGTATGCCTAATGAACACCACACCCCCTTTTTTTTTACCGGCGAGTCCAGTAGGAGCACAGAAGAGCCCCTGGATGTGAGACAGTGATGTGACTATGAAGTGGGTGTTCTCTGAGATGGCCCAATTCAGGTCTTTAAATTTCAGGCCTGGTGTGTCCTCCTACTTTTAAGTGTATGTTGAATATACTAGCTTCCAGAACTGCTTCAGAAAGTGGCAGGAACAATTGGATAAATGTGTTCAAAGTGAGGGAGAAGATTTTGAGAGGTATAATGTCATTTAAAAAATTTAAGTATACACCATGTTTTTTATATACCCTTGTAGAATTTGGTGAAACGAATTATTATATTCTGTGGCTAAATTAGCTATTGTCTTGTTGCCCTGGTTTCACGTCTCTCGGACCCTTTACTCTGCAGGAAACAAGTTGCCATCACAGGTCTTCCTCTAAAGAGGCAACACATCCCTAGACAATAATTCGCAATTGTTCTAGGCCTCCAGAGAGCCTTGAAAGCAGGCTTGGAAGAAGATCTTCCCCAAATCCAGCCATGCTTGACTGTAGTCCTGGTTGATACGGACCTTGGGTAGCCTTATGAGAGATTCTGAGCCAGAGGACCCAGCCAACGTGTGCTCGGATTCCTGACCTGCAGGAATAATGGGAGAATCACGTTGGCTATTTTTAAACTGATGCGTTTTATGATAACTTGTTCCCCAGCAATAGATAACTAATAAACTACATTTAAAGTACTGTGCTTTTATCATGACAGTGAATAAAAAGGAACCCAAATGCATATTATGCGTATGTAGACTGGCCACAGCATGCTTGGTTCTCCTCCGCTTTCTGCATTAATCTGCCGTTTCCCATTCTTCTGGGTATCTTCTTCCATGACCGCGATAGAAAATCACTAGAGGAATTCCATAGAATTTTAGCAAATAGGAGAGAACTCAAATGCAGGTGTAGATGCTCAGTATCTATTTGGGAGAAGAACTACTAATATTTCTTGCTGAAATACAGAATTTTCCTATGAATTTTCATAAAGAAAAGTGTTGTCATCCTTAATGCCATTTCTAACAACACCCTTATGGTGAACAGAACAACTTTTGCCAGCTGTTTCATATGTATCAGCCTGGTCCTTAACCTGGTTTCAAAGGACTAGCCTAATTATAGTTTTGAAACCCAAGTGGAGCGCTTTGGCCTCTAAGGAGAATAACTTGTCTACTTGACCTTTTTGACAACATTAAGCATCATGACAAAGGAGTTTGTCAGATGTCTTCTGCAGTTGAGAGAAAATTTAATTGGCAAGCAGAATCTTAATTTTTACAGTTATCTTAATTCTATGAATCACTTTCTAAATTTAAATAATGATTTATTACAATAAAGATAACTATTCAGTTTGTAGAACTACTGAAAGAAGGTGAAGTCCAGGCTACTCATAGTGTATGCACTTTGGGGTTGGTAAAACCCTTTGCAATAAAAATAGAAAATCTCTGTAGCACATTGCAGTGTCTTAGAGTTGTAGATTATAGGGGCTGTATACCACTTTAATTCAGGAGTAATGGTGGAATGCTGTTTCATTTAGGCATGAGAAAGTACCTGTATTTAAAACTACTTCCAGACTTGGCAGTTTTTACTGCAGCCTGCACATTACAAATAATTCTTAGTAAAAATCACTTAACACTTCCTCATGAGCTTTGTGTGACACGCAGATTTATATGTACATCCTTTTAGTAGGAAATGAGTTTGAATTTTACTTCAGGAGGGAAGAATTATAGTTCAAGCGGAAATATAAAGAGATACAATAAAACTGTTTCAACTGGTAATATCACAGCATCGCTAATCAAAGAAAGCACAACAGAGCCGCAGAAATGATCTTTTTGCTTTGCAGAGTGAAGTACAAAATGCCCTCTAATTGCTCTCAAGAAAAGATAGAAGCAAAATATTCTTTGTGCTAGTGTCTGTTAGCGTGCAGTGAAGATTGATCATCACTTTAAAAATTAATTTAAAATTGCATCCCGGCCTCGTGTAAATGCTGTCGGAGGCTCCCCGCTTTCCTCTTCTGCTGTTTCCATTCTGTTACCAACCACCTTGCTCATTGTTTCCTCTTTCTCGCTGAAAGTTTCGGTGGGCTCCTCCCAGCCTTGCCCCTTGCTCTGAGGCTGGCCCTTGTCCTGCCTGTGGCCTTTTTGTCAAACCCTCCAGTGGAAGCTTCTTAATCTTAGGTCCGCCCTGACTCCCCCTCTCCCGTTTGCCCTGCACTGCCATTCCTGCTTTCGCAGAGTGCTCCGTTTCCTGCTGCATGCGCTGCCGCCCACCGAGGTGGGGATTTCAGCTCTCCTAGGGCTCTCATTACACCGGACTTTCATCTTCCTTTCTTGCTTTATCTAAGGTCCGTGTGTGGAGCCCATGTTCCTGAGTTGATTGATTATCTCTATGCGTGTGATTCTAAAACGGATGTGTCTATTTCTGTTTTTTTTTTTTTTTTTTTTTTTTTCCCTCTCTAGTTGACTCTCAGTCTAGCTGCTGGAAATACTTATTTGACTAACTCAGAAGTAGTCAGTCTTGGTTATCCAGAATTGAAACCATCTCCCTTCTCACTCCCTAACCCCTAGGGGCTTCTCTCTGACGAGCACTAATACCTGTCCGGAGCCAGGCCACACACTTAAATATTACTCATTCATCCTGGCCCTCTCTTGCCTGATGCACGCGGTAAGCCCCCACGCGTGTGTACGCCGCCTGCTGGCGTCTCTCAGAGCACTTGCGTGGTCTTGTGTCCTCCGTGGATCCTGTCACGCTGCCCTCTCCGTTGTGGCCACATGATGGCGCTTCTCTGAAGCACACTTCTCACTGTGGAGCAGCGGTGGATTTTCCCTGTCTTCCTAATAAAGTCCATGTTCCTCCCTTGGCTCATGAGACTGTGAGTAAAATGCCTTCGATTTATCTCATTGTTCTGAGCTTTTGTTGTTTTAACCAAAGATGAAGTCCCAAGCAAAGTGAACTTCTTTCGATTCTGTGAGTAAAGCAGTCTCTTCCCCACATGCGGGTATTGGCGTTTTGGTTTGTGTTTCTCTAGCCCCCACCTTCCACGTCTTCACTGCCAACTCCATGCTCGTTATTCAGGTGTCTGCTCAGACGTCACTTCCCCTGGGAAAGATGTTGCACTTCGAGGTCTGGTAACTAGTGTATATATTCCCAGAGCACCATGAATTGTCCACACCGTATTTACCACTCTGCTGGGCTTTTTTTTCTGTGCTATTTAGATGAAAATTATTTTGTTGTAATAGGGACATTTGAACACAACATGTATACTCTCACAATTTTTAAAATATGCAGTGTTGTTAATTATAGGCACAGTGTTGTGTAGCAGGTATCTAGGACTTAATCATCATCTTGCATGGCTGAAGCTTGCAGATCATTAATTAGTAGCCTCCCATCTGCTGCCTCCCCACCAGCCACCCCTCTGCTCGGGTTCTATGCATATAGGTAGAATCTGATTACGTGGCTTTGGGTACTGTCTTGTTTCACTTAGCATGTTATCCTTCAGCTTCCTTCATGTTGTTCCATACAGCAATATTTACTTCTTTTTGAAATATTTTCTATTTTCTTTTTTCTTTCATTTGTTGATGAACATTTAAGCTGTTTCCAAATTTTTGCTAGTATGTTTATTGCTATCATGAACATAATAATACACATGTGTTTTCTTCAAGTGACAATTTCATTTCACCTGTAGCTATATGCAGAGCTGAGATTGCTGGGTCATATGGGAGTTCATTTAAAAAATATTTTAAAGAAAGCTTCGTACTATTTTCCATAGCAGTTACACTCTTTTTTTGAAGTGCAGCTGATTTTTTCCATTTTCATTAATAAGCATAGATGCAAATGTTTAATGTAAGCATAATGTTTACATTAATCTTGAATATTTTGTGTGTGTGCATGTACATATCGCGGCAAAATTTCAAATCCTTCCTCTTTTCCTTTTGAACCCTCCCTCCTCCAGTTCCCATTATTCCCCTCAATTAGTTCTGTGAAACAATTGTGATCTCGGTTTCTCATATTAGAGAAACCATTCAACATTTCACCTTCTCCTCTGACTCACTTCACTGAGCATGATGGTCTCAAGTTGCCTCCATTTACCTAAAAAGGCCTCCAACCTATCTGTCTTTATAGATGAGTAGGATTCCATGGTGTATAAATACCACAGTTTGTGTATCCATTGGTCTATCCATTTTTGGTGTCTTCCACATTTTAGCCATTCTTAGTTGTGCTGCTATGAACACGGGTATACATGTATCTCTGTTATATGATGTTTTTAACTCTTTTGGGAAAATTCCCAGAAGAGATATCACTAGATCGAAGGGATACTTATTTTCAATATTTTGAGAAACTTCCATACTGCTTTCCATAGTGGTCATACCAGTTTACATTCCCACCAGCTATGCAGGAGGGTTCATTTTCTCTCAAAGCCTTGCCAGCACTGATTGCTGTTCGTGTACTTGATATATGCCAGTCTCTTTGGAGTTAGATGGTATCTTAGTGATGTTTCAGTTCTCTAATGGCTAAGGATGTTGAACATCTTTTCATGTATTTTTTGGCCATTTGAACTTCTTCATCTGAGAACTACCTATTCATTTCCTTAGTTCATTTTTCAATTGAACCTTTGATTTTGAGGGATATACTTTTTCTTCAATTCCCTGTATATTCTGATTGTGAGCCTCCTATCTGAGGTATTGGTGGTGATATTTTTTTCCCATTCTGTTAATTCTCTTTTTACACTGTTGATAATTTCCTTTGCTGTGCATAAACTTTTTAATTGGACATAATCCTATTTGTTAATTCTGGGGGCTATTTTCTTTGCTTTTGGTGTCTCGTTAAGAAAGTTCTTGCCTACAACCATATCTCTTAGATATTTGCGTAATTTATCTACCAGGAGGTTCAGTGTTTCAATTTTAATGTCAAAGTCTTTGATCCACTTTGATTAATTTTGGTACATGGTAACAGGTGTGTGTCTAGATTCATTTTTCTGCATGTGGATATTCAGTTTTCCCAGCACCATTTGTGAAAGAGGCTATCCTTTTTCCTGTATATACTTTTGGCTCCTTTATCAAATTCCAAGTAGCTGAGGGTATTTGAATTTGTTTCTGCATCCTCAATTCTGTTCCACTGGTCCACTGGTCCACTGGTCCACTGGCCTGTTTTTGTGCCAGTAGCATATAGTTTTTATAATTATTGCTTTGTAGTATAACTTGATATCTGAAATTGTAATGCATTTTGCCTTAGTCTTGTTACTCAAGATTGCTTTGACTATTCTAGGTCTCTTTTGTTCAATATGAATTTAAAGACTTTTTTTCAGATCTCTGAAAAAATTGTTGGTACTTTGATAGGAATTGCATTGAATGTGTATATTAGTTTTTGCAGTATAGTCATTTTCACTATATTAGTTCTGCCTATACATGAAGTGGGGATTTCTTTACATTTGCTGATGTCTTCTACATCTTCTTTCTTCAGTGTAATGTAGTTTTTAAAATATAGAGGTCCTTAAATTCCTTGATTAGGTTTACTTCTAGATATTTAATTTTTTGCTGGACTATTGAGAATGAAATTGTTCTTCTGAACTCTTTCTCAGTAAGTTTGTTGTTGGTGTAGAGGACAGCTACTGATTTTTTAGTATTGATTTTGTAAGTTGTGCTTTGACTAAATTTGTTTATTATTTCCAATAGTTTTAAGGTGGAGTTTTTGGGGTCTTCTATGTAGATAATGATATCTTCTGCAAGTATGTGTTGGGATTAATGTGCTAATTCAAAAAGTTGGTTTCTGTTAGAATGAATAAATAAATTCAGTGAAGTAACAGGTTACAAAATCAATACCCACAAGTCAATAGCATTCCTATACACCAGTAGCAAATTCAGAGAGAAAGAAATCAAGAAAACAATCCCCTTCACAATAGTGACAACAAAAATATAGAATAAAATACTTAGGAGTAAACCTCACCAAAGAGGTGAAAGACCTATACAAAGAAAACTACAAAGGCATAAAGAAAGAGATTGAAGAGAACATTAGAAAATGGAAAGACATCCCCTGTTCTTGGATAGGAAGAACTAGTCTTGTCAAAATGGCTATACTCCCAAAGCTACTTTACAGATTCAACACAATACTAGTAAAAATACCAACTATCTTCTTCACAAAACTTGAAGAAACAACCTTCAAATTTATGTCGAACCAGAAAAGACCCAGAATCTCTGAAGTATTTCTGAGTAACAAGGGCAAAGCTCAAGGAATCACAATCCCAGACTTCAAAAAATACTACAAAGCAACAGTGATTAAATCTACGTGGTACTGGTAGAGCAGACAAGAGGACCAGTGGAACAGAATTGAGGACCCTGTAACAAACCTAAACAACCTTAGCCAACTTATCTTTGACAAAGGGGCCAAAACAATGCACTGGAAAAATGACAGCATGTTCAACAAATGGTTCTGGGAAAACTGGATCTCCACAGGCAGGAGAATGAAACTAGATCCGTATCTGTCTCTGCATACTAAAATCAGATCAAAATGGATCAAAGACCCGGACATCAAAACAGAAACACTGAGCTTACTTGAAGACAAAACAGGTAAATGACTCACAAACAGAGTGACAGAAAAGAATTTTTTGAACTGATCACCAAGTGCACAAGAAATGTCAGCATGAATCAACAAATGGGACTACATTAAATTAAAAAGCTTTTGCACAGCAAAAGAAACAATCAGCAAGGTGAAGAGACAGCCCAGAGTGGGAAAAAATATTCACCAGTAACACTTCAGACAAAAGATTCATATTTAGAATATACAAAAAATAAAGAACACATAACCCCCTAGAATAAATGATTCCATCAAGAAGTGGGTCGCTACCAGTGGTTACACAAACTATGGTACTTGTACACAATGGACTACTACGCATCTGTAAGGTCCAACAGCGTGGAGGTTTTCACAGGCAAATGGAAGAAGCTTGAGAATATCATGCTTAGTGAAGTGAGTCAGAAGCAGAAGGTGAAACATCGGATGGTCTCTCTGATATGAGAGACCCAGACCACAACTATCTCATGGAACTTTAAATGAAAGACAAAGCAAAAGAGGGGGACAGGGTGGGGGTGAAGGGAGGGAAGGGAGGGTGAGGGGGGGGGAAGGAGAGCGGGAAAGCCCTTGCCACTTTGACAAGAAATGTATGTGCACAAAATGCTCAACTCCATTGTAAACCTTAAATTCTGCACTTGTACATATCAATAGAATCGGGGGAAAAAGAAGTGGGTAGCTGAAATGAAAAGAAACTTCTCAGAAGAAGGAGCACAAATGGCCAACAAGCATATAAGAAAGTGTTCTTCATCATCGGCCATCAGAGAAATGCAAATAAAAACCATGTTGAGGTGTCACCTCACTCCAGTTAGAATGGCCTACATTAAGAAAAAACAACAACTGTTGGTGAGGGTGCAGAGAAAAAGGAGCTCTACTCCACTGCTGGCGGGAATGCAAGCTGGTACAACCATTATGGAAAGCAGTCTGCAGGTTCCTTAGCAAGCTGAGAATGGAAATTCCATTTCATCCAGCTACTGTCCTACCGGGCATATTCCCAAGAGTAATAAAGTCAACATGCCAAAAAAAGACACATGCATATCTATGTTTATGGTAGAATAGTTCATAACAGCCAAATCCTGGAAGCAACCCACATGCCTGTTCGTACAGGAATGATTAAAGAAGATGTGGTACCTGCACACAAGGGAATACTGTGCAGAAAGAAAGATATGAAGCATTTGAATGAAAATGGGGCACCTAGAGTCAGTAATGCTCAGTGAAATGGACCAAGCACAAAAGACTGACTGTTATGAAAGGAAGGGTAGAAAGAAAGGCACAAAGGTCAGGTAAGAAAGGAATGAACACTTTTGAAAAAGGGGTGGACATAGATGTTCACTAATTTCCCAACTGTATGGTTCTAATGTGTTACGGGATTTAGAATTCATGTAGGTGTTAAATTTTATGTTATGTGAACTTTTTTTAATACCAAAAATAATAAAAGGCTCGTTTTGTTCTCAGTGGCCCTCAGGCATCTAGTTTAAGTCAAATCTCATTAAGGCTCCAAAACACACAAGAGAGAAGCTATTGCCTTTCATGAGCAACCATCGGAAAAAACTTACTATTTGGACATATGGTCCATTCTTTTCTTTTCCGTGTCAGGCTGAAGCTAGGAAATGTGAGCTTTTTCCTAGTCATTCCAGTATTCTGAAAGTAAGAGTGAAGGCAGCAAGCATAGGTCTGTATGCCGGGACCTTGGATGAAACTGGGAGAGGGTGGTGGACAGTCGCAGGACACACCTAGGGATGGCTTCTTGGCATTTATGCTGGGGCGCAGCATTCCCCTTGACTTCGATATGGGCTGCTTTCATGCCTATCATGAGTGAGGAGCTAGTTTCTAGATTTTTCTCAAAGAGAAGGGTTAAGTCTATTCTGCTATTCTACAGTTAATTCATATGTATTTACCATCACATTAGTATGAACAAGACAATTTTACCAATGCTTTCCAACCTCTGATTCTTCTTTTTATTTAAGTATCGGCAGTATTTTATTGCTACTCTTTGGGCCCTCTCATAGTTAGGTAGACCACGTGTCTGTCACCATGGGTGATGGGTACCACTCATTTTCCAAAGCCCTCTTCCCAAGTATTTTATTCTGTCACCTGCAGTGGTGACTGTGAAGTCTCCATGTCTCAGGTGATGTAGTTTCAGTGTGATGAGTTTGCACAAGCTCACATCCTTGAGAGACAGGGCCCTTTTAGGCTTATATGAAACATGTAACAAAAGACCGAGAAACAAATGTTATGTTAACCCACTGAGGATTTTGGTGGTTTGTTATCACGGCATTATTTAACATCTGCTGATAAATTCAGGAAGGGTTTGTTGTCTGTTTGCTTTGCTTTGGCACTGATATCACCAAGTCTAGTTCTACGTGGTACATGATAAGTGCTAGTACATATTAGTTAGTTGAATGGTCTCACTGGGATTATTACTAGGAGGTGTATTATTTCATACTCTATAAAGCTGTTATTTTAAGTGTGCTGGGGTAAACTGACTTAACAAAATTCTAAATTGCTTCCAGCGATTAAATGATCAATGCATATAGGAAAACCTTACAACTGATTCTGTGTTGTAGTGCCATGGTACTATGGGAGTAGTACTACTGATCAAATAGTAATTAGATATTTATTTTGAATGATTTTGCTAAAAGGGATGTGTCTATAGAACTACTGCATTTGCCAATGACATTTTATTTTCTGTTCTTTTGCATCGTTTGTCATCATTTATACATAAGAGTGAGTTTTCAGATAGAAAGAAAATGTAAAGCTGTTTTATAACCAGAAGTGGTTACTTTAGGTTAAAGAACAGTTGGTTTTGTTTGTTTGTTTGTTTGTTTGTTTGTTTGTTCAGCATTAAGGCATTTCTTCTTACTTTGATGTCTACAGTCTAGAGGTTCCAACTGCAGACTTGGCTAGGTAGAGTAAGTTTTCTATTTTGTTTTCTGGGTTGCATTAGCTGACTTGGTCAGGAATAGTGCTAATGTGAGCATAGCAGAGGCTCAAATCCTATGTGCATCCAAGAGTGAAAAAAAAAAAAAAAGAAATTATCTGTGGGCCATTTGACCATAGCGAATATGAATAAGGCATATTCCCTTTTTCCTATAGTTGTTCTTGATTTGTTACTATTTTTTCCTACTGTCATGTGTCTTATCCATGTGGGAAAATATGATTTTTATAATAAATGAAAGTATCAAGAAATGCTCCACCTTCCTTTATATATCTGTGGCTCTGCTTTAAAAAGACAAAGTACATATAAAGGAACCAAGGGAGTAAGAGTGTAGAGTCAGGACGACGGATAGACCCTGAAGAATTAGGGGGTTCGGGTTGACAGTGATTGTAAGTGGGTGAAGGTAGTCTTTTCAATGTGGTAATTTGAGGCTTGCCTCTGTTTACTAGCTGTCTTGTATTAGAGCTGTTTCTTTAGGTCTTTGAGACTATATTACTTTTTATAAATTGAAGAAAAATGCCCTTCAGACTACTTTTGAGGAGCAGATGATGTGATGGATATAAAGTGTTCTGTGCTGTGTAAAAATGATGCAGCTGTTTCATCTATGGTATTATTGTCAATATTATTGTTAATTTGTTTTTCTCCAGAGAGGTGTCACTTGTATTAGAAATCAGTGCTACTGTGAAGTGTACGTGGCAGAACAGTGTGATACAAGGCCAGCAGGTATTTGCAATCACCTGTGCTTAAGACTATCCTGTGCCCATGCTTCAGGTCTTGGCCTTCAAAACTACAGGTAGTTGGTTTCCAAGATGGTACAATTTTCTTTCTTTCCTCTCTCCCTCTTTCTTTCTTTCTTTCTTTCTTTCTTTCTTTCTTTCTTTCTTTCTTTCTTTCTTTTACTGTGATTCTTATACAGATGCCTGATACTTAAAGGAAGTTGCAGGTGAACTTCTTTAATAAATTGAGATTTTAATCTATTTTCTAATGTTAAATTTTTGTCACTGTTTGATTTTTGATTTCGTACTACTTACCTTCATAGAAATTTTTAGAAGCTAAAGATACCATGTTGTATATTTTTGTCAGTCTAGATATAGTAAACAAGAAGTCTCATGGATTATACCAGAATTATAATTGAGTCAGCTTTTTACACAGAACTGTTCTAGTTGTTATGTTGTAGGAAGACAGACTTTATTAAATCGAACAAAGTGAGTTTTTCTGTACACTTCAGTGACTTGACTTGAACTTGTAATTGGAAAAGAACAGTTTCCTACCTTTGTCAGGCTCTGGAAAGATCTGTCTGTATCATTCTACCTGTTTTTTTTTTTTTCCCACTTGACAACAGTGGCACTTCTCAAGGATTTTGGTCTCCAGAGAAACTCTAAGTGTTCTTCTTTAGTCAAGTCTCAACATCACAGGCCTTCAAGTAAACGTCAGTGTTTTAAAATCTGATTTTACTCACGAAACTTTCATTTTATAAGGAGTAAAATAGGGAGAAGAATGGCCCTTGAAATTTCTCTTCATATTTTTCTTTAATTTCTTGTCTAATCACAGACACACAAAATTTGTGATCTCTTTCCCTCTCTTACCTTGATCCTCATGTATATTTCTTTCATTCCTAGTCTAGTTACCAGAGATTTAATACAACTTTCTCAAGCTTCTTACAGATGGGAAAAGATTTTATTTTCCCTAAAAACTATAAATTAAATAAGTATATCTTCTGTATGTATATTGTTAGTGATATTGCTATGTGTGTTAATAATATTTAATCAGTCAGATAGTTTATCTTCTGGAGTGTTCGTCTTTCCTTACAAAAACATAGGGAGCAGTGTAAAGCATAGAAAGGTATTACAAATCAGGACAGTGTGTGGAACCCACCACAGTCGGATATGAGATTCAGCATTTGCTCTCAAACACGTGACAGCAAATAAATTTGTTTCTAGCTGCTAAATGACCTGCCTTGAGCTATCAGTTGTCTACCATGTACCTCATCCTTTCTGTAACCTAGTTATTTCTTAGCCTGGTTTTGTCTTGAAGTTGTTGCCATGAAGTCTGTAACTGGGCTATGTCTTTGGTGGCATTGTTTCTTTTATTAGTCTCAAAATTCTGTTTTTATTGTTTATTGTATTAAGAGACATAGTCAGGAAGACAGATTGCATTTGCTGGAGGAAAAACAAAATTGGTTCTATGTGTCCTTGACTCTATGTATTTGTAATGGCTTTGGAGTCAGACTCTACTTCAAATACTGACGCTGCTATGTTTCCAGCTCTCTCTTGTCTTGAGCTATAATAATAATTCTCAATAAGATCATCAAGACCTTGTGATTTGCCAAATGCTGTACAACATAATATGTATATTTAATATTATATATATATATATAATTTTATATAATGAGTCTGATAATCGCAGGAGAAGAGAATAACAGAGGTTAAGCACTTTGCCCCAAGTCATGTAGCTGATATCCAGTCAGGCAGAGTTAGAATTTGAATGCAGGCATCCCAGCTCTGTACAACTGTTGATGTAGCCACTTCAAGTTTTTCCAGCTATAAAGTAGAAATGATAATACTTACTATTCCCTAAAAAATTAGTTTGGTAATTAAGTAGTACAGTGTCTGAAAAATACATTCTTACTTGTCTGAAATAAATCTTTACACTCCAAATCTTAGCAAGCAGTATAGTACATTGCTTTCTTCATTAAACAAAAATCATCTTTGCTGGAAACTCAATGCCTTTGTGATAATGATTCATTGTCTCATGCTGAAAAAAATGTAGGACGAGATAGTGTTAGGATGGCATGGAGAAGCACTATAGAGTATCAGCAGCCACGTCACCTGAGGCCAAATCTAGTGGTACATTGCAGGGCTGGAGTATTCCCCTAACTTAGTGTATTGGAAAATTTGATGAATGTATGGTAAAGAGGTTTAAGGAAGGAAGAATGGCTAAAAGAATTAGTAACCAAAAAGATCTCCTCAGGATAAAGTGATGGGTTGGCAAAAAAGAAAAATTAAAATCAGAGAAAACTTTACCTCCTTAACCTAGATTAAAAGTCTACCAGGAAAATATAGGTTGAATATCTGTTATACAAAAGGTTTAGACACAAAATTTTTCAGATTTTGGAGCTTTATGAATTTTATAATATTTGAATAAGAATTACTGACTGAGTAACTTTTGTCTGAAAATTTGAAATTGTAAGGTTCCAAAATCTGAAACTTTTTGTTTGTTGTATCTGTGTTCACAGAATTTTGGATTTTGAAGTCTTGAATTACCAGTACAACCTAAGTGTTAAAAAAAAAAATAGGAATGCAATCATAGTAGCATGGTTTGCCAAAATAAAGATATTATTAGGACTCTTTAGTATCAGACAACATTATTTTAACTAAGTCTCAGTTCATGCTCTTTAAGGCATATTGGCCATCTGCTTGCATGTGGAGGCCGGTGCACACTTATGAAGGTTTTTCTGACGATTTTATTGGAGCCATTACACCTGAGTTTTAGCCTGGTGGATATTATCACTATCTTCAAAAACTTGGTGGCTTGTCATGTACATTTGGGAGTAGACTTAATCTGTACATGACAGAGAAAATCAAGAGAAGGGGTGACTGGATTGGTTAAAAAGAATCTGTTTGAGCTTAGTGTGTGAGTAAGAACTTTTTTTAACTATTGAAGCCATCTGAAACTAAAATGCCCATTTTGTGGATATAACCATGAGTTTCCTGATAGTAGAAGTGTTCAAGTAGCCACTGAATAAATCTCTGGTCAAAGATCCCACAGATAAGATTTCTGCTTTGATTGGCTTGTTATTCTGATGACTTCAAACATCTCTATCAAGACATATTCTTTAATGTAAGAGAAAAAACAGACATACTCTGTTTTTGAAACAGTAAAATATTGCCTCACGAAATTAAGACCAAATGAAGAAGAAAAAAGTTCTACTACATAAATCACTTTTTCAAGGATTTTAAATTGTACCAGTAACTAAAATTTTATTTTTCATCTACAAATAGAAATGAGAATTTTTATTTTAAGAAGAAATGGAAAATGTTAGGAAAAGCAGGTCTTTGGGTTAGCTTCATTTCCCCGAAGACCACATAGTGATCAGAGGGACCCAGAATAATGGTACCACTGAAGAAAAGGAAATAGATATGTAAATACATGATTAATGACATTTGCTTCCAGTCTAGCCGTGTGCACTAAAGGGAGGTGACTGCTAAGCAAGCTCAGTCTACATGTTGATTTAACTGCATGTAGGAGGGCTGGAGGAATGGCTCAGCGGTTAAAGCGCTTGAGCAAACGCTAAACCAAGCGCTAAGTACCCGAGTTTGATTCCCCAGCACCATATAAACTGGGCGTGGTGGCGCTCGCCTGTAATCCCAGCATTTGGGAGGCTGAGACAGGAGGATTGCCTTGAGCCCAAAGCCAGCTTGGGCTCTGAAATGAATTCAGGACCAGCCTGGACCACAGAGCGAGACCCTGTCAAAAAAAAAAAAAAAAAAAAAAACAACAATAAAAAAACCTGCATGTAGGAAAAGATGACTTCTGCCAAGAAAGCCATGCATCCTTATATTCTAGGTGTTGTCTAATTAAACACTTCTAGTTTGGGTTACATGATAATCAAATCTGTGGAGTTGCACCTATTTGTTTCAGAGAACATTAGTTTTTTTTTTTTTAACTTATCCTCTATGTATATTACTGTGCAAATTTCTCGTGAAGTATCTTATTGTGATCCCTAGTTTCAAAATCAGTTGCTTGAATAGGTTTTTATAAGGTATCCAGAATACAGCTGATAGAGATTTCTAATTGATGGTAAATGTAACTTGTTTTCCTGAATTATTTATTTGATTTACTTCCCTATATTAGCTTGATGTATTTTTGAGGTGATACCTTAGTCTGTCCCCTGAGGTAAGGGAAACAGGCTTCCAAAATATGTTGTATGTATTGGAATCCTCAACACATGTGAACTGGGCAGTAGGAGTGGTGAGGAGTTGATGGGAGGGAAATGATGAAACACGTTTTATACATATAAAAATTATTAAGGTCAGAAGAAAAACTCAGAAGGAGAGCCCCTTTTTCCATTTTACAGTCATCTTGTCTGCTTCACTCTTTCCAGAAAAATCATACCCAAAATGGCTCACTCGTAACTTCCTTTGGGAGGTAGTATGGGAATAGAAGGCTGCCTCTTTACTTGTCCTATCATATGTCATGCCAACCAGAGAGAGTCTTCATGTACTGTGTATTTTGTTCAGAAATTTGGGTATCAAGGACTGAAGGTGCACACATTTGTTCATGTGTAGCTTCTCAAGTGAGGTAGCAAATCTTGCTTCAGGGTTCTTACTGTAAAGCTGAAATGTGCACATGGATGAACTGGGTAATAAACTGCTTCATAATTTGGCATCTTAATGTAAAGCTGTTTTATTTGCTCACATGTCTGCGAGCCAGCAATTCAGTCTGGATTTAGCTGGATAATCTTTTGCTCATCTCATGCAGCTGTAGATCAACATGCTTTAAAATGACCTCCTTCAACGTGTTTAGGCATGGTCACATGGTGACAGTATTCCAAAAGTAGACAGAGAGTTTCTAGCATATACAGGATAGATTCAACAATAGCAGGAAAATAATAATTGTAAGCCTCTGTTTTTTTTTTTTTTGTTTGCTAATATTCAGTTGGTCAAAGGAAGTCACATGGTCCAGGCCACAGTCTGAGGTGGAAGACCAGGTGTGGTCTTAGATATAGGTAATTGTGGCCATTGCTGTGGCCTTCAATTACAATTGATGTGTAGTTTTTTTTATTTTGGTGTTTTACCTTTGGTTTTGGACAACATGAGGATTGACTTTATATAAAGTAGGAAGAGTGAGCAGGAGGACTTATCATCTCTTGTGAGCTCAGAGTGTGTGAAAAACTTATTCATGTCATGTCATTATTTTGTAAACTTGTGGTAAAAACTCCAAGATATAGGGAGGGCATGTAACCCGTCCAAGGTTACAGTTAGCCATTCACATTCCAATTTATGAGACTGAGCAAGGAAAAACAATAGAATAGAAAATATCAGTAATAGTTCATATTAAGGATAGATACTGCTTCAAAAGCTGTTTGTTTATGTGTGTTAGATTACAATACATTATAGAATTCTTGCTTTGGATTGTGATTTTTAAAAAGTTTCAAAGCGATGCTGCTACCTGGCTTCCCAAGAGCATGTGAAACCAGAGCGTCCAGAACCAAGAGACATTGAATATTAACCAGTGCATTCCCACTCTTGATTTATTTGGGAGTTATACCTTGACTACTGTATCACTCTGACATAGTGTTTTAATCAAATGATGAGCGCCTGACCTTTTCCACTGCAGTAAATCTTTTTTTATCAGCATCTACCAACATTTCTTTGTGACTTAAACAAAATTATGTCCTTAAGGAAAGATTTGAATTCCAGGTGGAAGAAATTAGAACATAAATTTTCCTTACTGATAGGCCCTTTTAGAAACCAATAAAGAGCACAAGAGTTGCTGACAAGTTTGGAAACAGCGCCCCAGGTTTAAACCCGAGCATCTCCTGCTCAGATCTTGAGGAGGTGGAAGGAAAGCATTCTGTCACAGTCTATTACTATTATTTGTTAACTCATATTCTTCAGTCATGCAAAATGAAATGTTTGTTTTGAAATCAGCTGGCTTACTGAAATATGTTCTTTTTTTTTTTCAAAATGAAACCATTCCATTAAACGTTGGAGGCGAAAGAGATTTTTAAGGAAATATTCACAAAAAATCACAGGCTCAGTGAAAGTTTCTCTGAGCTGAAGCAAATTCCTGGCTGATGGCTTTATATGAACTTTCTGCCTTTGATACTATTATTTTTTAATACTTACTCAACATGAATAAAGATCACAAGTTAATAAACCAGGAATCATTTGACAGAAAACAATGGGAAGAAAATGCCCATAAATTGCTACAAAGCTCTGCATGCAAAGAATTCAAACAGTTACTTGAAATTCTCGGGAGTGCTTTATAGATTGATTAGAGATTTTTTAAAGCCGTCATCTTCTGTGCTCACCAAGTAAAGTGTAGGTTGGAAAGTTATTTTAAAGTCATTTTATTGCAAGGAAAACAGCAGGATTCTGCCAAACTCCAAATGCTAGCAAAATTGCAATGAAACATTGAAAATTACAAGGTCAAGCTTTATATATTTATATGAAAGTATATATTTTTATATCTATTTATATCAAAAATATGTTCTAATTTTTTAGAACTATGGGTTCTTTGTAAAAGAAAACCCACCAAAAGATGAAGTGGCTAGATTATTTATCACGAGCTATTCTGATAATTGTCCCACATTTAAGAAATTATAACAAAAAGCATCACTTCATAAATGCTCACTGACAGTGTTTTTCTTCTTAAACACATGGTATGATTGTTCCTGACTGACTTTATTTTCCAACGTTATTTTGTGTACAAGGTATTGTTTAGAAGGGAAGATTTATCAACCACATGCAGGTTATGATTAGTACTAGATTAGTTAATGAAAAAATAATCAAGATGTTGGTAAGCAAATGCTAGAAACTGAAAATGAAGCTGATTAAGAGAATGTACTTTCTAAAACAAACTGAGATTAACCATGTGGAATCCCAGCAGGAGTCCTGCATTGCTTCCGTGGTGACATTGCTGATTACTGACATGATAGGTTCAAGATAGAGGAACAAATTCTCAGGCAGAGCAGTGTCTTCAAGGAGAAAGTTCCATTATTTGTTTGTCCAGTAGTATTTTATTAATAAAATTGTATAGTTTTATAATAGCTTGACTTCAAGTGGTTGCCCCCCTTTTTGCCTTAAATTGTCATTTTTCTTTTTGTCACAAAATTTTGTGGCAAAGAGCGAGAGTCTTTAAATGTAGATATTTCTTTTAATGGACTGTAAAATATGATATTCCAATTAGTTTTTTTGGTTAATGTAGAGAAAGTAATTATAAGGTTATACCCTTGTCACTTCTCTTGACAAATATGTACATGTTTTAGTTGTTTAAATATTTTCTTTAAATGTTAATATTAGCCAGGCCTGGTGGTTTGCATCTGTAATACCAGCTCTTGGAGAAGCTGAGGCAGGAAGATCCCAAGTTTGAGACCAGTCTGGGCAATTTAATAACTTAGCTTTTCTTAAAATACAAAATAAAAAAAATGGGCTGGGACAGGGTAGGGGAGTAGCTCCGTGGTAAAATTGTAGGCCAGCATAGGCCACATTAGTGTGTGCAGGGTTATCTTGACTACACAGCAGGATTCTGTCTCAGAAAACAAAACAGGATCTGAGGGTGTGCTAAGTGGTTAGAGCACTTACCTAACAAATACATGGCCCTGAATTCTCCAACACCACATAAAAATTAGCTGGACATGCTGGTACATGCCTGTAATTTGAGCACTGGAAGGCTGAGCCTGGGCTACATAGTGAGCTCAGGACAAGCCTTCTGAAATACACAGCAAGACCTTATCCCCCCTCAGTCCACCCCCCTTACCCCCCCCCAAAAAAAAAAAGACTAAGAATGTAGCTCTGGCCCTATGTTGTTCAATCCCTGGTACCACAGAAGAGTTAATGATACTACAGATTAAAAGAAGCTTTCATTATAGAAATCTTTGAAAATATGGAAAAATATTAAGAAAAGCCACATATATTAATGTACTTGGAATTAGTCATGATTAACATTTTAGTATGAGTACATCTAAGCTTTTCCTTTGCCTTTCACCTTCTCCCTGGAATGAAGGGATTACATAAGTAGGTGTTGATTAGAGATTGACTGTTACCTTCCTCAGTGCTTTGAAGGTGGGACTCTGCTGTCCTTTGGTGCCTGTCGTCGCTGATGGCTTTAGCATTTTCATCCCATTATAGATAATAATTTCCCCCTCTCCATCACTACTTTAAAGATTGCCTTGTGTTTAAATTCTTTTAGTATGTTGCTTAGAATTTTTTGGGTTTCTCAAATTTTAGAATTTGTGTCTCTCGTGAGTTCTGGAAATTTTTCAACTGTTTTCTCTTTAGATACTGCCTCTCCTTCATTTTTTCATAATGTCCTTTTTGGAATTTTAGTGAGTCATAATTTGAAGTGTCTCATCCTCTTCTCTCTTGATTGTTTTTCTTGTTCTCCACCTTTCATTAGTCCAGTTTTCAAAACTAAGAACTGAACTTCTGCTGTTTATATTAGCAATCATATTTTAAATTTCACATTATATGTTTCACTCTTATACAATTCTTAAAAACGTCCTCATTTTATCCTTTTCCCACTGATATTCCTGAATCATGCTCCTCTCCCTAGATTCATGTGCTGAATTCTTAAGCCCGGTCCTCAGAATGTGACTCTGTGTACTTTTGAAGATATGAAGATAGAGTATTAAATTAGGGTACAATGATGTCACATGACTGGGCGCTAACCAGTGTGATTTGTATCCTTGTAAGAAGATCTTAAGATACCAGACAGTGGTGACCATCAAACACTCAGCAGGCAGGTGGCTGTTCACCAGCCACAGAGACACTCAGGAGAAACTAACCCTGTTGACACTTTAATGTTAGACTTCCAACCTCCAGACCCAGAAGAAAATAAATTCCTGTTGTTTAATCCATCCAGTTTTTTTTTTTTTTGGCAGATTTAACAAACTCATACTTGGCCTGAGATTTTTTCTTCAGTATGATTTCTATTAATTTCTAAACTATTAAATTATTTAACACATTTCTGTTTATTTTCTAGTGTTATATTTTGTTTGTTTCTTACTGTCCCGCTCCTATGATATTTGCATTGTGTTGTGTAGCCTGGATTCTTTCTATGAGGAATTAATTTCTCATTAAGGCTTTTAGTTAATCTTACGTACCCTCATAAGCTTAAAATATAATAACCGAGTGAACCAAAATCTAAATGTTTAGTTGATATTACATTAGGTGTTGAGAACTTTTTAATGTTTATTGGCTAGATGACTTTCCTCTTTTGCAAAGTTAGAGTCATGGCTCAGATTCAATTCTTCATAACAAAAACTAGCATATTAGTTAAGTTGAATTTTGTTTTGATGTTTCATTATCATTTCTGAGCTCTGCAATATCTGCAAGTCATAAGTCTTCCCTAGCCTCCTTCAGAAGACTGAAACTTAATATTCATTCTATATTAGAAAAATACATGAACGTTTGATGACAGGAAGTAATCTCATCTTCAGCTCTATTACTTGCAGTTAATCTTAGAAAACCTCAACTCCAAATTGTCAGGGTGTTGTTATAGTCTAATTTGTATCAGCTAAAATGATGTACTCCTTCTCGGTTGAAATAACTTTAGGATCTTAGAACGAGCCTTAGGAAAGTCATTTTAGTCTTAGAGAAAACATGGACACTTGAAGTATTCTAATAGACATGTTTTAGTTAAATATCTTCTTAGGAAAATAAAATAAGATGTTTCACAGAAGGAGCATCCTGGATTAAAATATTGCCTGAACATCTAGAGAAATCAGGCTTAGGTATGTGGATTCAAGTTCTTTAGCTTTTTGGCTTAAGCTACATTACAGAGTTACAGATTACAGACAAGTGAGTTTTATGGCTTATCCTACTAAGTATATGTGACATAGTTTTCAAATTTTAATGACTGGAATTTGACAATGTCATAATTATTGCTGCATTCATATGGCAATGTTTCAGGTTTTAACTTTTCTTCAGGTAGGCTGTTACTAATTTCTCCAAATTAGAATGGAACATTTAAACTTTAGGAAATATGGACTGTAGGCACATGAAAATTCTAGGAAGAATTGCATCCAATATTTAAAAGGAGTCATCAATGGAATTGCACAGGGAAGGTCAACAGAAGGTTGCTCTGGATGATAAATGGTACTTTAAAAACATTTACTGGTAGGTATTTAAGTGTTGACCAAATATATAGTACATAAAAGAAAAAACACTGCTTTTTAAATGTAAACAGCTTTCTCTTAGGAGTTTCTCAATTGGGGACAGGAAATAGCTGTCAGCTCAGAATTTAGCTCCAATTGATAGGTAGTGACTCACAGGGCCAGTGTTTTAAAAAGGTTTGAAAGACCCTCTCCATCTCAGTAGGAAGCCATCATTTTCCGTAAGTGATATTTACTGTGGGTTAAGGAAAAAGGAGAGAGGATACTTCTTTGAGGCATTTTTCTTTATCTGCTAAAAAAAAAATAGTGGGTTGGAGGCACATTCTATCTTTTGTTATAAAGTACTGATAAAATATTTAAAAAGTAGGTTTACAAATGGATCCGATGTTATTCCTTCCTGCTGCATGTTGCTATTTTTGGGATGGGCTTTCAGAGTGTTTCCCTGTTGGGAATAGGATGGCATTATTACATTGTTTTCTGGTTACCTCTTGAGTCAAACCTCCCTGTAATGGGTGAAGGCTGACAGGCAGGTTGGCCGTGCGATGTCCTGATCACTCCTTTGTATTTGAAATTTTGTTTTAGTTTCACAAAAACAATATCTGGAATCTCTCTATTGCCACAGTTTCTTTGGCTTCTGCATTATGCCACATCTTGCAGTGTACCCTACTCATCGCTGGCATCCCCGTCTTTTTCAGACCCTGTCCGGTGGCTGCGAAAGCAGCGTGGCACTTGGGTGTGGGACATTCAGTTCTCCTATGCAATCAGATAGGTGGCCTCTTTTCATATGAACATTCTTACTTTTTTTCTGAGCAATTTTTCTTGCTGTCAGTGGTTTCTGTATGTGGCAATTTGAGCCCTCAAGAATGTCAGTGCTCTTGTTCTGAATTCTTGATCCATGGAACCTGACCCTTCATTCCCCAAACAATTATTATGGATTATTACTTTCCTGTCTACCTAAAACTTCATACTGAAACATTAATCTGGAGTAACTGACTTGCACTTGGGAGTTTAGATCCTAATATCAGTCTAATCTTCCGAATTGTTGGCTTTTCCTGGCTCCTAACAGAAGAGATTTTTACTCATGTGCTGCCTCTGCATACCTGAGCGCAGTGCGTCTGAGCAAGGTGATGACCAAATTATCTGTGTGAGCTCTCAGGCAGCATTGGAGCCATATCTCCAAAGTGAGAAACATGCCCTTTGCTAGAATTTAAACAAGTATCGAATCAAGGCCAGTATTGCCCAGTATTGCTGATCTGCCTTAGGAAATATTAATTATGAAAAATTGATTTAGAAAAAGTTCTTAAAGGCAGTTCATGGAATGGAAGATGCTGGGGCAGCGGAGTGCTCTCCTTCAGTTTGTTTGTTTGCTTGTCTGTGTATTGAGATAATCTTGCTCTGTGGTCAGGCTGCTTCTGAAATCACTGTGTAGCCCAGGCTGGCCTTGAACTCATAGCAATGTTCCTGTTTCAGCCTCCTGAGTACTGGCATAACAGACATGTGCTGCCATGATTGACTTTGTCCTTCAGTTTAGAGTGCTGTCATTCCTGGCAGCTGCTTGGCTCACCTTCTACATGCTTCACGCTCACGTGAGGCACTTGGACACTCCCAGGACTCCAGGACCTGCAGAATGTGAGGTCTTCATTCTTGCAATTTCTGAAATTAGATTTTGTACCACTTTATTGTCCAGACACGACTCAAGGTAATTCCACATTTCCTTTTAAAACACCATAATGGGACATTCTGTTATCCTGTGTGGTGTTAGAGGATGGAGTCAAGCATGATAGGCTTTTCATTTAAAAGGAGAGAACATTAGGGAATGATCTTGTGTTTCAGTGTTTTCATTCCTCACACCATAGAAATTTTTAGATCACTTGTGATATCACTGCCCGTTCTTGCCAAGTGTATACATTTAATAAGATTAGTGAGCTTCTTTAATTCATTCAAATTAATCAGGATTTAATGTGCTATATCTTTCACCCAAAGATCTCAACGCATCTTGCATGTCTTCCATTAGCTCATTATTTTTTTTTAAATCATGTCCCTGTGAGGTAGTTAAGTATTATTCCTTATTTTACAAATGAAATACAAATGAAGCTGAGAGAGGCTTAAGAGACCTGCTCATGGTCCCAGGGCAAGTTAATAGCAGAAACGCAATAAAGGTGCACTTCTCTGATTTGAGAGATTTTCAACCTTTCTTCAGAATGTATCCTTAATTCCACTTTAAATTGCCACATTGTCCACGAAAATTAGTGTATTATTACATGCCAGTGATTTAGGAAATTAAAATGGACTTAAGAGGAATTTAACAAAATACTGCTATCTCTCCATGCCACTTTGATTGGGTTTCCAGGGAAATATGTTTCGGAAATGTCCTTTCTGCACGTGAGTGGGTGCCTCCTGCGTCCAGCTCTGCTGGGAGTGCTGCGTGGGGACTCGGAAAGAGGCCAGGAGAGAGGGTGGTAGCTCAGAGGTTTTCCTGCTAATTATCAGTTTGTGCCTCGTTTATATTCATTGAATCATGAGGCTGTGGGATTGTCAGTGTGATGGGGGGGGGGGATCTTTCCAATTTTCTGACTATAACTTCTATAAAGCACTAAAAGCATCACATATAAAGCATTTAGGAAAGGGACTGCTGTATAAAAAATGTCCAATGCATGTTATCATCACCTATGGACAGAATGACGTAGAGAAAGACAGGACTTCTTAACACATATCCTGTTTTCTTCTCAGTCCTGTTGTTGGATCAGAGCGTCCCCATTTCCTAGTTGAATTGGTGAAGGAGGCTCTGCACTGGTGTTCCTGTATCCAGTCTCACCCTTGGCAGTTTTTTCCCCCACACTGAAACCAAAGAGAACTTAGTAAAGCACAAATCTGAGTTTGCGCATCACTGTCTTAAAATTCATTGCTCTTCACATGCTGCAGTAGGAATTTGTTTCCTCAGCCAACAGCAGCCCTCACAACCCACACTCTGTCCATTTTGTACGTCTCCACTTCCTGTCTGAGCCATGGCACAATGCTCATCTTCTGTTCCTAGTTTACTTCCTGTCTTCAAGCAATATTCTACTCATATAGCAAAGTTCTGTCTATATACCTCCTCTGGGAAGTCTTCCTTAATTGTTTAGGAACTTTATTCTCACCGTCCACATTTGATTATAATAATCTTTTTGTTCCTTTTCACTTTTAACACATAGTAGATGCTTAATACGTGCATGTTGAATGGTTAACAGCACACAGTAATATGAAGCAAATGCTAAATAATTCATTCAGAGAAAAGCGCAAGAAAGTTACAGAAAGCAGATGCCATCCACAAATGTGTATGTAGGCAGAGAAAAGGTCACAGAAATGGCAAGGCTGGAGCTGGTCTTCTTTTTCTCCTTCTGGAATAAATGCATGAGAACAAACTCCTAAGGCATTAGTTAGTCAAAATATAGTCTTTCTGGCAGAATGTAGAACCCAACTCAACAGCTTCCTAGCTGTGGGACAACCCACATCTGGAAAGTGGATATGATGATAACACCTTTGCTGGCGTGTTGAAAGGATTTTACATTGTGAATGTGAAGTGCCTGGCACATACTGGATGCTCAAGAACTGGTGTTTGTCACACTTACAGTTATCACTTGTACTGTCTCCCTTTTCTCAGTTTAACAAATCCATAACTCTTTCTTGGCCAATTAAGTAGATGTAAACTCTCTCCCTACCTCTGATGAGTAGAAACACATATATCCCAAGTATCCCTTGAGTGTAACTAAACTTTGGTGTTAGGACGTCAGGTTTTGGGGACAGCCCTTGGGGAGGTACAAAGGGTAACAGTTGTGAGGAGGGCATCAGAGGGAAGTTTAAAAAAATGGGTCTGTACCTGTAGTTCAGATTTTCCGTTAAGCTTCTAGTTTTGTCATGAGAATATTTTCATAAGAATGAAGGTCTTTGGGGCTGGAGGAATGGCGCAGTGGTTAAAGCAAGCGCTTAGCCAATATCAAAATACCTGAGTTCGATTCCCCACCACCACATAAGCCAGGCGTGGTGGCACTTGCCTGTAATCCCAGCACAAAGGAGGCTGAGACTGGAGGATTGTTGTGAGT
This sequence comes from Ctenodactylus gundi, assembly GCA_004027205.1. Lineage (NCBI taxonomy): Eukaryota > Metazoa > Chordata > Mammalia > Rodentia > Ctenodactylidae > Ctenodactylus > Ctenodactylus gundi. The sequence continues at coordinate 11,906 of PVKB01005472.1, read as the reverse complement.
ACAAGGCCAGCCTGGGCTTCATAATGAGTTCAGGACCAGCCCAGATAGAGTGAGACTCTGTCTCAAAAAAAAAAAAAAAAAAAAAATGGAGGTATTACTATACAACATACTGATTTTTAACTCTGCTAAACAAGAAATCATCTTGAATCCACTACGGATGTCTTCTGGATGGGGTTAACTACTTGAGCTGAAAAAGGGAAAAGTCTCATAAAGGTGCCTGGTTTTCTCTGAGGAGAGGAAACATTGTTTTCTTAAAAGTTTTATCATATATTCAAAGTAATGTATTTATTATAAATGCAAAAATCAAGGCTTCAGAAATTAAAGGATTTGTCAAAGATCACAGGACTTGAAAAACTGGCCGTTAACTATAACTTTGTATACTATATTTTGCATAATTTGCAAAACTATAGTATTTTCTAAAGACTATTTTAGGTGTGCCAGTGTTCATACAGAGATTAATTGCTGTTATCAGATAAATCATATATTTATATATTATATATTAATATAACATAAGTATGTCATACTAACAGTATATTAATATAATCACATTAATATTAATGTTATCAGGTGAATTATATTATATATTTATATATTATATTAATACAACTATATTAATTTCTATTAATATTATATATTAATTGCTGTTACCAGATAAGTTATATATTATAAATCAGATAAATTTACCCCTCTTCTTTGACAGTCTGGAAAAACCTTCAAAGAATGAGAGTTTGGCCAGTGGTCAGTGGTCTTTTTATTAGTTAATTCTATCTAGTGATCTGATCCTTGTTGATCTGTGGAATACAGGCGTTATGAAAATTTATTAATACCCCAAACATCACTGAAACAATAAGAGTAATGTGTTAAATAGCCAGACTATATAAAATTAACAAACTGTAGTCATATCCAGTGGTACCAACCAGGAATCCCAACACTCCGGAGGCTGAGTCAGGAAGATCACAAGTTTGAGCCCAGCCTGGGCAACTTAGTGAAACCTTGTCAAATAACAAATGGGCTGGGGATAAAACTCGATGTAGAGATCCTGAGTTCAGTCAAACCACACACACACATACACACACACACACACACACTCACACACACACACACTCACATACATGAATAACCTATGTGATCTTAGTGGGTCAGCTTTGAAAATTCTCCTGCAGTTCTGTTTCTGTATTAGCATATGTAATCTCCAGGCAATCTTTACAGTTCCTATGGAAATTACAATAGAGCTTAGAAAACTTTCATCTTCACTCTTTGGGTTGTTATTCAGTTTGTAAACTGCTGGAGGTGTGAACCTGAGGCTTAGGTACTGCAGACTCTGACCTGAAACTAACATGGGTGAAGCTACAGCAACAACAGAAACATTTTATTATATTACTCTTTGTTATAAAAGTGACACAAGCCTGTTTTACAAAAAATGTTATAGAACAGGTAAATTATTTTGAAAAAAAATGGAAATTACTGATGATTCTTTCCCTCAAGATGAACACGATGAGTGTTCTAGAAATTTCTTACTGTGATTTTTAGTGTATATTATGCTTTCTGAAATTTAAGTTGTATTCTCCATGGTTTTATATTCTTTTTTGTTTGACATATCCATCTTCACTGAAAGTTATTATTAAAATATTAAATTGATGTCACTGTTAGTGCTTTCAAACACCAATTTGGTGAATATGTGTGAGACTTTTCTACCACGCATTGAGATGTTTCCTGGCTCGCACTGTGGTTACACGACACACAACAGTGCTCCTTCCCGCCCATATCCCTTCAGGTGTATTTAGTTGGAACAGAGGTGGACGCTCTACTCAAAATTAGTTTATGGGAATGTCTCCTCTGGAAGATGTCCCATCTGGGACCTCAGTATTTGTCAGTTTTCTGTCTCTGAGACAATTACAGAATACCTGAAATAATAAATTTGTAGAGAGAAAAAGTTCATTTTGGTGTACACTTCTAGAGATTCCAGTCCATGAAGGATTGGCCATGTTCCCCTCAGTCTGAGGGGAGGCAGCAAACTATGGCAAGAGGCGTCGTGATGGAGTACAACCGCCCACCTTGTGGCAGGGAGCATGGAGCGAGAGGAGGGCCTGGGCCCACATCCCCTCGTGGGTGTCCTCTCCGGATCCCAGCTTCCTGGCATTGTTGCTATTTATCTCATGCATACAATTACATTATAATCTTTGTAATTGTTAATATTCCAAACTATTTTAGACAGATTAATTAAAAATAAAAATAGAAGTTTTATTTTACTTTCGTCTTCCTCCACTGGTTGTTCTTCCTTTCTTCATTGATTGATTTTTGACCTGTAAATTTTTTTAATCTCATGAAGAACTTTTACAGACGATTTTTTATAAGACATACCCATTGGAAACAAATCAGTTAATTTTTGTATGCTGAGAAAACACTTCTCGTGATAGATAATTTCTCATGGTACAAAATTCTAGACTGATAAGGCTTTTCCCCATCTCTCATTACCCTCCTTTGTTTCTTTTAAGATGTTTTTCTACCTAGATTTTGGTTTTGCAACTTGGATATGGCATACCTAGAGATTTTGTTTTATTCTGCCTTTCATCTTTTGAGTTTTCTGTTGCATAATATTAATTTGGGAAAATTCTTCAAACTAATGTTAGCGTTCCTTCATTGTTCCGGTATGGCTTGTGTCCCTTCCTCTGTTCGTCCCATGTCTGTCTTTCCGTTGCAAGAGTTTGAGAGCATTTCGCAGATTGCCATCACAACCTTTTGCATTTGTTCCGTGGTTCTTGGATTCTCTCTTTTTTTTCAATTTGCTTTCTTTAAGTTTTTATTCTATAAGAATTAGTAAATGAAATTTTAAAAGATTAGGATTTTACTTACATTTCAGTCATTTTTCTCATTCCTTTACAGTTTTGGAAATTTTTATTCTAAAAAATTAATAAATAAAATTTTTTAAAGTGAGGATTTTTTTCTTAGCTCTGTCCAGTTTACTAGTAAGTACCTCCCAGATATTTTTCATTTCTCTTGCAATGATTTTGATCTTTAACATTCAGTATTTCTTTTAATTTCTATCTTCTACTTATATCACTCTGTTCCTGCAGGTTGTTTACTTTTCCCAGTAAGGTCCTCTGTATGTTGGTTATAGTTTTTATACAGTTTTTAAAAATTCTTAATCTGAGATTTCTAACATACTTGCCATGTTTGACTCCGTGTTTCTGTTGCTTAGACAGTCTCTTTTAGCTTTTATTTTGGCGTTGGGATATTTGTGTTGAAAGGGGAACATGCCAAACTACGGTGCAAGCACTGCAGTCAGCAGGTTTGGGAAAGTGTGAGGGGAGGAGAGGGGGTCTACGGACCGCACTGAGGTCTTAGTCTTTCTCAATGGCAACCTTCATCAGTGCTTCTCACACACCTGCCCCTTAACTCTTAGGTGAGGAAATATGTCCATAGGGGGCTGTGCTTTGGTATTTCCTTTTCCCTGGGTACATTGTTCTCTGATGAGATGCCAGGAGGCTGGGTTCTGGGAAAAAGTTCCAGCTGAGAGCAGCGCTGGTAGAGAACAGGCTATGCTCTCAGACCCTTAAAAGAAGTCTCCCCGTGTTGCCTCCGTGGAAGCATGAAGGGTTTTCTCCAAAGCTGTTGTGTGGACGTGGAGTTGAAACTCACCAAAGCGCGGGTCCCTCAGGTCCTTCACACGCAGATGCTTCAGGAGTCGGGTCCTCTCAGAACTGTGCCCAGCGAGTCGCAGCAGTGTAGCCACGGCAGCTCAGGTTTCTGTACCCCAGCATGGCTCCTGGGGAGCAAGGTGTTGGCTATTGGATTTCAATTCTGATAAACTGTGATTCTCCCTGTTTACTTTTCTGTTTCATTTTTGGTGCAGTAGTTTTCTCTATGATCTCATTCCACTGACAGATGAGAAGAGTTGCTGAGTTTTCGGTTTGTTCAGCGTTTTACTGTTACAACACAGTGGCAGCCTTCACTTTCTGCTCCCACAGTGACAAACCCAGGGCCCAGTATGTGCCAGGCAAGGACTTCACCAGTGAAGTACGCCTACTCCCTTCCAAAATGTTTTATTTTGACTACAATTCAAAGCCAGCTTAGCAAGATTCTTTCTTGTCATGAAAAAGTTTAAAAAAATATCCTGGGGATGTAACTCATGCGCAAGACATGTTCAGTCTACGACCAAAAAAAAAAAAAAAAAAAAAAAAAAAAAAAAAAAAAAAAAAAAAAAAAAAAAAAAAAAAAAAAAAAAAAAAAAAAAAA
>PVKB01005471.1:0-95775 GCA_004027205.1 Ctenodactylus gundi | reverse complement strand
CCCGCCCCATGACTATTTTTGGCTGCAGATTGGTTGAGAACCTGTGATTTGGTTGAGTCTGAATTCAGAGCCTGTGATGTGGGAGACTTGGGCCTAGAGGGCCAGTTGTGTGATTCTGAGTTATGCCTTGCTTCTCCAGTAGCTGTTGAAAACTTAAGAGAAAGGTCTCTACTCTCTGCAAACATGGACCTCAGAGACCAAAAACTGATTGTGGTATTTTACTGTATACTGAATTCCTGTGTTGAGAACATGTTTCTATAAGATGGTTGCTACTTAAGAGTACAGAAATCTTGTAAATAAAAATGCCTCTTAAAAATTTTGTTAGGGCTAGAGGAATGGCACAGCAGTTAGAGCACTTGCTTAGCAAGCATAAGGCCCTCATAAGTTGATGTCCCAGAACCACGTAAACCAGGTGTGGTGGCATGCACCTGTAATCCTAGCACTAGGGAAGCTGATGCAGGCGGTTTGCCTTAAAATCAGAGCCCATCCTGGACTACATGGTGAGTTCAGTACCAGCTTGGACTACAGATTGAGATTCTGTCTAAAAACAAAAAAGTTGTGTTAGAGGAAAATGAATGGTTTGAGTAATCATGGAGAACAAATGAACATCTTTCTGCAAATATCAATAGTGTAAAGTGTATTATTTCTTTGCTGGTGGCTAGTTTACTGGGGATTAAAAAATGTTCAAGCTGGTTAGATGGTGATTTTAATATGAAATCATTACTTTTAGAATAATCATGGGCCAGACTGGGAAGAAATCCGAGAAGGGACCAGTGTGTTGGCGGAAGCGTGTAAAATCAGAGTACATGCGACTGAGACAGCTCAAGAGGTTCAGACGAGCAGATGAAGTAAAGGTATATTTTTCTTTTGTTGAAATGCATATACAGTCAAGCCTGGTTCCCCCTGCCTCCAAAGTTAAATACATTTTAATTTGAAAAGTGCATTTTCATCCAAGGTCACATTTACAGTAAGATCAATGAGAACTTGTGAGCTAACGCCCTTGATCTCTCAATTAACTTGCCTTATGCACATTGATAATGGGAAGATTCTAATTCTTACTCAGCCTGTTTGGGCACCAGTCCTTTCCATGCAGCTTTGTATGCGGCATTTGGCTCAGGGCCAAGGTGCAAAAGAATGCATTGGATGATTTTTTTTTAATACAAAAGTTAACAAAGAAAGGATGGAAATAATTTCCTTTTCCCTTCTTGCTTAGAATAAAATAGGTAAGGGGCTATAGGAATGACTCAGCGGTTAAAGCGCTTGAGCAAGCGCTAAGCCAAGCGCTAAGTACCCGAGTTCGATTCCCCAGCACCACATAAACTGGGCGTGGTGGCGCATGCCTGTAATCCCAGCACTCAGGAGGCTGAGACTGGAGGGTTGCCGTCGAGTCCAAGGCCAGCCTGGACTCTGAAGTGAATTCAGGACCAGCCTGGACCACAGAGCGAGACCCTGTCTCAAAATAAATAAATAAATAAATAAATAAATAAAACAATAGGTAAGGTGTTTTGTGTCATTTGAATGTAGGAAATTACAGCCCAGTATAAAATCTCTGCATTTGAGGAAATATTCCTGGTCTTTGAGGGATCGCTAGATTTTACACTGCTTAAGAGACGTTATGCATTTCCTTTCTGTCATTGAACAATTTCTCTCTCTCTCTCTCTCTCTCTCTCTCTCTCTCTCTCTCTCTCTCAACAGAGTATGTTTAGTTCCAATCGTCAGAAAATTTTGGAAAGAACAGAGATCTTAAACCAAGAGTGGAAACAGCGAAGGATACAGCCTGTGCACATCATGACTTCTGTGAGCTCATTGCGCGGGACTAGGGAGGTTGGTTAACACAACGTGTTGTAGTAATTATCAACATATTTTGGATTTTGCTTTTTGGAATGTTGGTTGGTAATCAGGTGGAAGTTGCTGACTTTAGGATTACTTTTTTGTAATTTTTTTTAATGTGCCACCACCAGTGCCTGCCTTAGATCACTCTTCTAGTGACTCCTTTAATAGTTCTGAGTATTAAGAATATATTTATTAGCTGTGCTCCTAGATTTTGTAAGATTGTTGATTTAAAAACACAACTTTTAAGTCACATACTCTTTAATGTTCTCATTGGATCAGCATTTAGAGCAAGGCTTTCTGACTCATAGTTGTCTTCTTCTCCCCCGTCACCCTAATATAAATTAGTCATGAGCAAGAAATGTTTCTTTTTCATATTCATGGACTAAGAAAGCATTTAGTATGTATTTTGTTCAAAGGCTAATGCCTCATAAGCATTTCAAAATTTGATGTTAAGAGATTGGATATGTTTTGCTATAGCATTTTCTGAAGAAGGTAGATGTTAATCACCTTAAGAGTTTTCTAGTTAAAAGAATGGCAGTAAGTTCATGGTAGAATCTTAGTCTCCCATTAAGACTCGCTGTCCAGAAAGATGAGAAGAAAATGGCAGAAGGCTGAATGGGAGAGAACCAGTCAGCAGGGTTCTGTGGAGGCATTTCTATTTACCTCTCCTATGTAGAGGGACACAGTGTTGGGTAGTTGAGTGGAACTGAGGCAGACAGGGGTGATTTGGGATTGCATTAGGCCACACAGGGCAGGTTGGTTTTTTGAGTATCTAACTAACCATGGAAGAGATCTACAATGGAATTTATTCTAAAATATTTATTTATTTTTAAGCGTGTTTTTTGAGGCAGGGTCTTGCTCTGTTGTTCAGGCTGGTCCTAACTCAGTTGTGGAGCTCAGGCTGGCCATCAATCCTGCCTCAGCCTCCTAGTGCTGGGATTACAGGCGTGTGCCACCACACCCTGCTTATGTGGTGCTGGGGAATCAAATCCAGGGCCTTGTGCTTACTAGACAAGTGCTCTAACTCCTCCAGCCTCCAAAAGTCATTTTTTTGGTATAACAAACATTATTATTATAAATAATGATTTGATGGCCTCAAGGTGGTATGAATTTCAAAGACTTATCTGTGAAATTACAGTAACCACAGAAGTAGTTCTTCCCCACCTGTGGTGATGTGATGGTAGTCCTGATGGCAACACATGGCCTGGTATATTTTCTAGTCATTCTGTACATTGTGTCAGGTGGCTGCTCTTTAAAGCCATCATACAAAATTGCATGAATAAGTTTGATGATGATCCCTTGATTATCTGGTACAAGTCAGACCCTTGGATACTAGAGGTAAATGACTTTTTAAAAATGGCTTTTTGTTACTATATTAAGGATGAAAGGGATTCTTTCCTATAGTCATAAGAACATTCTCACAGTGGATAAAATGAGGCTTTCAAAAAATTTTTGAGACGGGGTCTTGCTCTGTAGCCCAGACTGGTCCTGAACTCACTATGGAGCCCAGCCTGGCCTTGGACTCACAGCAATCCTCCTGCCTCAGCCTCCCGAGTGCTGGGATTACAGGCGTGCACCACCATGCCTGTCTTATGTGGTGGTGGGGGAATTGAACTTCGGTATTTAGCACTTGACATAGCACTTGCTCGCTTTAACTGCTGAGCTATTTCTCCAGCCCCTCAAATAATTTTTTTTTGACAGTTCTGTCTGGGATCTTTTGGAAATTTTAAGGTGACTGTGTTTGTGCCCGAAGGGATAAATTTTAGGAATTTGGGGAAGTCTGGAAGAGAAATACATGAAATACTTATTTGTTTTGTAAGTTTTCGCAAATCTCAACAGGCTATGCAAATCCCAAATTAGATTCATTATAAAAGTTAGCAGCAGTAATGATTTCTGGCACTGCCCTGTGCCTTTTGTCTACAACTTCATGGAGTCTTCATGGTAACTATACTATTCCAACCACTCCCCACTTATGAGAAAACCGATCTTTAGACGATGAAGTCACTTTATTTGCTCTGATGATCTGATGGGGACTCAGAAGAGAGTATTTTATATATTAAGGAGTAGTAAAATACTTTGCTTATATGCAGCTTGACTTGCTCCTCGTAGAATTTTCAGCCTTACATTTAAGAGTATAGTTTATTCCAGTGGATAGTTGCTAATTGAATTTTGCTTTTAATTTTGCCAAATAGAGATTTTTATGAGTTTATTGAATGTAAAAGATACTGATTTTTGTGAGTTTATGTAAGATAATATGAAAATACATTAGCATTTTAATAATGCAAACGTGTTTTCTACTTCTGTTACTTCCACAGTATTCCACAAAGGTTGGAAAAAAACGCCTCATTTTCACAAAATATTGGGATGAAAGGGTAAAGAAAGTAGTCCTGAGCCTTAGGAATTGAATTTTTATTGAGTGGAAGTCTGTCCTGGTCAAGGTCATTAGTCTTCTGAACCGTTGTTGCTAGCTGATTCTTTTTGAAATATTCGTATTTTGTTCCCTAGCCCATTTTAGAACCATCATCAACCACTCTGTGTGTGTGTGTGTGTGTGTGTGTGTGTGTGTGTTGGGGGGTGCTGGTGGTGTGTGTGTGTGTGTGTTGGGGGGGTGCTGGTGGTGGTGGTTGTGTGTGTGTATGTGTTGGGGGGGTGGTGGTGGTGGTGGTGGTTTTGTGTGTGTGTGTGTGTGTGTGTGTGTGTGTGTGTGTGACCATCATCTGTGACTGTATGGTGTGTCTGTGTTCAAACTTGGGATCTTTGGCCTTATCCCACAGAGGGCTGGGATTACAGGCCTGCACCATTGGGCCTGCCATCATTAACTTCTGGAAGTGGATTTACACACAATTAGGAATGAGCTTCTTGGCGTTAATCACAATGAATAGCATAAGTTCAGGACAAAAAAATGATATGAGCGATCTTGTAATCTAACCTCCTGACTTTTCAGGTGAGAATATATATCCTTGTTTAACTTGCTTGAGCATTTTCATCTACATACTAATTTCCTTTATAGAAGTGTGAAGTAGTTCAAGCAAAAGGAGAAAATAAAAGAAAGCCTGTTTTGCAGGCGAGGTTTGTCAGAATTTCAGACTGCAGGGTTAATCTGAACGTGTGATTTCTATAGTATTCACTATTTGAAATGTCATCATGGCATTGTTTTAATTAAACCCTCATTTCTAGGAGCTAATCAAATGTAAGTGTGGACATCTTCAGTTTAGGTCCTCCGCAGCATGACATGAAACAGCAACTTTTCATTCTTCAGTCAGGTCTTAATGCTTTACTTTTTATAATTGTAGGAATGGAAAACACTGGGTTTTGAAATGATTTTCTCCATATTATTTTGGTAAAGAATGTCTGATAAGTCAGACATGGTGGCCTGTGCCTGTATTGCAATCTGCTTGGGAGGCTGAGGCAGAAGGATCACAAGTTTGAGGCCAGTTTGTACAACTTAATGAGGCCTTGTCTCCACAAAAGGGGCCAGGTGGGGATGGTTGTATGACTCAGTGATACAGTTCTTGCCTGCCATCTACACAGCCTGGGTTCTGGGCAGGAGAAAAAAGAATGTCTGGAAAGAATTTAAGTTTTTACCTAATGAAATGATTGCCATAGGTAACTTCATATTATGCAGTTCTGGATTTGAGCCTAGAGAGGGCGTTTTTAGTGTACTGTATTCTTATTATGTTTTCAGGACTCCCAGGTACCCATTTTTTCTTTTGTTACTGAGACTACAGAACCTAAGTAGTACTGTCCATAGAATTTTCATTTAGAATATATTCCTTTTTAAAAAAAAAACTTCTGACTTCTTGAGAACTAGTAACTATATATATATATATATATATATATATATATATGTAAAATTTTTTTCCCTTTAGCTCTTAAGTTTGTCTGTTTAGGGAACATCCAGCTTCTAAAAGTCATTAAGCAGTATGAATGGGCCAAGGGATGTAAACCATAATGTGAAATGAGGCTATTAATTAACTGTTGTTTTAGGTGGCTGTCATTATTTTCTTTTCATCTGTAAAACTGTGTTCCTTACATCATCACACTAGTAGTCATATTCTTCGATCTGTCTCTTTTCCCAGTTTAAGTGAAGAAAGTGGTATAAAAATTATTCTTAGAATTCTCATTGGAGTTTTGTGTGTGTGTTTGTGTGTGTGTGTGTGTGTGTGTGTGTGTGTGTGTGTGTGTGTGTGCTGGTGCAAGATACTTTGTATTTGTGTTTAGTTTGGGCCTTTTTTTAAGTACCCAGCCATTGCCAAAGTTATTTGGTCTTTTAGCAAAAATTCCTTTGTGGTCTCACAAATCTACCCAGGCCTATTGTCTGTCACCTTCTTCTTGAACAAGAGGAAAGATTGGACAAACTGCTACTAACTACAGTACATCTTTCTAAGATTCACCTCCCAATTGCTTTCTGTAAGCAGGAGTTGGGGAGAGGTCTTCAACTTCTAGTTACCATTCACAGGATCATTCTAGCAATTCTAATTTTTTCCCGTTTTTTAAAAAATATATTATCTCATACCTTTCCCCTTCCCCACTCTCTCACTTTCACCCCCTATATCTCCTTTTCCTATCCACAAAGTCTTATCTTCTTATTTTCTTCCCATCTCTTTTACCGTTTTTATAGTTTATTTTTCTCATGTTAGAGGAACCGTGATATTTAGCCTTCGGTGGCTGATTCATTTCGCTAAACATAGTGGTCTCAAGGTGTATCCATTTTCCTACAAATGACTCAAGTGTGTCATTCTTTATGGCAAAGTAGTACTCCATTGTGTGTGTATACCACATCTTCTTTATCCATTCATCTGTAGTTGGACATATTGGCTTCTTCCAAGATTTGCCTATTAGATATTGTGCTGCTGTAACCATGGGTATGCATGTATCACTCTGTATGATGACTTTACTTCTTTTGGGAAGATCCTCAGAAGAGGTATAGGTGGGTCAGATGGCATATCTGTTTTCAGTTTTTTGAGGACTCTCCATAGTGCTTTCCATAGTGGTTGTACCAGTTTGCAGCCACACCAACAGTGTAGGAGAGTTCCTTTTTCCCCACAGCCTTGTTAGCATCTGTTGTTTTTTGAGTTCTTAGTACCAGCTACTCTTACTGATGTTAGATGGAATTTTAGTGTTTTGATTTGCGTTTCTAAAGATGCTGAATATTTTTTCATGTATTTATTGGCCATTTGTACTTCTTCTGAGAAGTGTTTATTTTAGGTGCCCATTTTTTTAAATTGGGTCTCTGTGTTTGTGTTACAGTGATCAAGCCCAGGGCCTTCACATTGAGTTACCTCCCTGGCCCATTTTTTATTTTCTTTTGAAACAGGGTTTTGCTGAGATGCTCAGTGGCCCAGACTGGGCTTAAATTTGTGATCCTCCTGCCTTAGCATCCTAGAGAGGTGGATTACAGGTCTGTGCCACCAAGATGGGTGCATTTTCCTTGTTTTTACATTTTTAAAGAAAGAACACTATGTATTTCATGTATTTTCAAAAGGTCAGATAAAAACATCATTTATGATTATTGAATTGATATATCATTACATATTAAGCATGTACCAATATTTTATAATATAATATGTAGTATGAATACACATACTTGAGTGTGTGTTTGTGTGTGTTTTGAGGCAGGGTTTCTCTGTAGTCTAATCTAGGCTGGTCCTGAATCCTCCTGCCTCAGCTCTTAGTGCTGGGATTCAGGCCAGTACCACTGTACCCAGCTTATGTGGTACTGGGAAATTGAACCCAGGGCCTGTACTTGCTAAGCAAGTGTTTTAACTGCTGAGCTGTGCCCTCCAGTCCAGAAGTAGCTTTAAATTTGTAGTTTTCTTCTAGCACACAGTTGATATAGCATAGTGATTTTTTTCAGGGTTGTTGGGGTGGGAGGACACTAAGATTTGACCCCAGGGCTGTTACACTGAGCTACACACGTCCTTTGCTGTTCATTATTTTGAGACAAGCTATACTTAAACGTTTTCCAGGGTGGGTTTGAGCTTGTGATCCTCTGTGAACCTCCTGTCTGAGCCTCTTAGATTGTTAAGATTACAGGTCTGTGTCACCAGAGCTGGCTAGTACATGGTATTCTAAAAGTTGTTAAATTGAATTTTTAAAAATTGAATATTGTAAAGATCCCTCTCTTCCCTAATTATTACAAGAAAACAGTGTAAGTAGCAACAAACATCAAACCTAAAGAAATGTGTGTTCAGCTTGGGACATGAAGAATTTTTTTATTCTGTAAAGAAATAACATTTTATTAAACGTATAATTTTTGTCATAACTTAGCTCGGTGATATGAATTGACTTCAGTTTAGTGACTAGGATTTTGTTTTATTTTAAAGGATTTTATAAAAGAATGCTGCTTGGGTAACATCTTGGGAGAGTTGGGCAAATTTACGAGCTGCTCTGGCAACTGAGAAGGCAATGTTACACTTCTTGAAGTGAATGCTGGGCTGAATGAAACTTGTTTAAAAGTCTTTTTTCTTTCCAATTAAAATGACATGAATATTGCAGAAAATACCAAATATTACGAAGATACATAAAACAGAAAGCAGAAATTTCTATAGGACAATAGGACAACCTGTCTTGCTTTTCTTCTTTCAGATTTTTCCCCCTTGTATGCAAGCATGTTAATAATGTGTACACTATATTTTATTTTTAAAATACTGAGTGAATAAAACATGCCTGCCATTTGGGACCTTTATAACCTCTATCCAGATTTTCATACTCTTAAAAATACATAGAGGGCTGGGTATATGGTGTAGAGTACAGGGCTTCTCATGTACAAGGCCCAGGCTGAATCCCCACTGTCAAAGAAAACAAAGTTAAAGCAAGTAAGCAAACAGCAAAACCAAAAACATGCTAGCTGCTTTGATGATATGGGTATACTGCAGTTTACTGCCCTGTTACTAGTTGGTGGCTATTTGGGCTTTTGTTTTAGACTTTTGCAGTCAATGTTACAGTGAGCATCCTTAACGTGCATCTCTGCATATTGAATAATTCTGTAGGAAAAGTTCCTGGTAATGGGATTAATACAGCAAAGCAATATACATGTTTTAAATCTTAATATATTACAATGTTTGTTCCCTCTAAAGTTTTGTATCTTCCACAGCTTTTTAAGGAAGAGTGTTTACCTTTATTCCTAATATAAAATATTATCAGTATCTTTAATGTTTACCAATCTGATAGATAAAAAATTTTTATAGTTTATTATAGAATACCTTTAGTTCAGTGAAGTTATGTATCAATTGTTCATATTTTTCTGTGAATTGGCTGTTACAGTATTGGATTTTTAATGTTGGGCTTTTCTCCATGATTTGTAAGGCTTTCCTTAGAATACTTTTTTAAGTCATGTTTTGAAGTTTTTAAAAATTTTGATATTATTTCTGGTACACTAGACTATGTGGTGTTTTTCATTTTGATTTTTGTGTTTAAGGACTTAGGAAGCTTTCTCTGCTACTTCAAGATTACCAATTAATCATCTTTCTTTTAGTTCTGTTTTTATTTTTGTATTCCAGTATCATTTGACCCGTTAGGAATTTCCTTTGGTGTAGAGTATGAGTGGAGCGTCACCTTTTTCTTTTTCGGTATCCTGTTGTTGTGCTCTGTTGGCTAATTACAGAGCAGTGAGTGCAGCTATAAATCTGTCTGCAACATCAGAAGAGCCAGCCTACCTGGCTGTGGCTGGGGTCTACACAAGGCCCAGCTGGAGCACAGCTCTCCCACAGCTGACAGTCTCACCTACTCGTTTTTACCTGGTACTTCTATTTCTTTTCATTGCACCAAAGTTGCAAAATGATTTTGCTGCCATAGTTTATGAAAACCATGAACTAACATAATGCTCTGCTCTATTTCTTAGTTTTTTTTCCTCCAGTGACAGAAATTATTTCATTTTCTGTTTATGGGGCCATTTTTGAATTAGATACTTGAGTTTGCATGTTATAGATGAATGTGACTTTAGTTTTCTTCTTCATGCCCTCTTTTTTTAAAAAAGTGCTGTATAAATTTTTCAGATTTCTGTGTATACTCATGTGTTAAGTAATATGTGAATTATATTTTATTTTTAAAATACTGACTGGATAATGCTTATACCCTCTGACTATTGCTGTGTTTCCAATTCCTAATATTTTGGAAAACCTGGAGTTTAGTAGAGCTGTAGATAATGAGGAAATGGTTTACCCTCACAAGCACCCCTGTGAGACTCAGTCTGCCTTCCTAATTTAGGATTATCTAGGTTTGTATATTGATGATGCCTTTCATGCAGAGCCAGGCTTTTGAAACTGGGATGCAGGGAAGTGTGGTAATGTCAAAACTAAGAAATTTTATTCTAAACGTTCTTCATTCTATGTTAAGTGCTATATTTATCCCCTCGGGAAGAAGTGTAAGAACCCATACGTACAAGATAAAAATGAACTCAGTAGCATACAGCCTTCTGTTGTAGGGTAGAGGTTCTCCCCAACTTACACTGGCTCTGTAACAAATATTGACAACAGAAGTAGAAATAATTTACAGTCTGGGGTGAATTACTCATATACCTTAATGCCAACATCCTTGATCAGTTGCTTTCATTATTTATATGTGTCAAGATCTTAATGGTGGTGTTTCTTCCTATTTTTGCCCCACCTCCTGTCAGTTACACATTTTTTCCCAAGAGTATCCCCTTCAGTCACAGTCATCTCATTTCCAGTTTTTCTTCAGGACTTTCTTTACCTAAAATGTAAATTACCTACACTGAATGACATACTCTGCCATTTTCACTGGAAGGACTAGTTAATTATAGCTGGGTGTGTATCTTCTCTGAAATCCTGAAGAAAGAATGTAAGGTTGTTTCATCTTCAGCTCTTCCTCAGTGACTTAGCAGAAATGCTGAAGGGTGTTAGTGTGAATGGGGAACAAGTTGTTGTGTTTCCAGCATGACTTCCATGGAAAGAGGGTTAAAAAAAAAACAAAAAACAATTGGCTAACTGTGTAGTACTCTCCCCTGCTCTTCAGCAGTTGGACTCAGCCCTGTCCTATGACAGGCTGTTCAGAGGCAGGATAGCTGTAACTTGTGCTTTGGGATGTCCCCCCGTGAAATGGGGAGTCATGTATACCTCACAGGGTACTTGTAATGTTTAAAGAAGTTAACTTTGGTAAAACTCTAGCACAGTGCTTGGCACATAGTAGGGTGTGTTAATTTCTTTCCCTTCCCTGCAGGCCATTCACCTGCTCTTCCCTCTACGATTTTCCATAACACAGTTTTTACTTGGAGCCAGTCTTCTGCCAAGAGTCTCTGTTTGGTTGTGTACTCTACAACTACTATTTTTGGCTTGACTTCCCTCTCCAGCTCCCAGTGGTCCAGCCACACAGTCGCCTATTGTACCAGCTGGTTGATGTAAGTCTATCCATCCTCAGAGGAACCTGGTTACTTACCAGTAAACTACGCTTCTCTGAAATTGTAGCATCCTTGGTAACTAGTTTTTTCCTTTTCTTACCATTGTCAACATCATCTATAATAACTTCTTGTGTGATCCTCAAATTGGACTAGAATTGGAGAGCTTAATTTGCTGCTCTTGGTCTCCTGGTAACTTCCTGAGTCCAGGACACATGACTTTGATCAGGTAAAATGCTGTGGAGACCTGTGAAGTAAAACTGCTTCTCAGTGCTCTGAGTGATATGAGACTTAGGTGAACTGTCAAGGATGATACATTTTCAAAGAAAATGGAAGTTGCTGGTGAGTAACTAGGATTTTTGAGTAATTTTTCTGTAAGTCAATAAGTAATTCCCAAGCTTGTTTTTTCCCCCCAGCAAATGCTGCTGTGTTTAAATATCTCATAAATGAAAGGAATGTGGTTATAAGTATGATTAATAAAGAGGGGTGAGTTTCAGAGTTGCTGCAGAGCACTGAGGTGGGGCCAACCATCAGTTTTCCACATGAGGAGGGCTCTTTGAGCTCTGAACAAATTGAAGTTTCCATCAAGGAGAATCAGCAAATGCAGTCTGTTGATTCCAAAAACATTTTTTGAGTGCCTACTCTTCTTTGAGACACTGTGCTGAGTATTTCAAGACGGACAGGTAAAGCCAGCTTTTGCCCTCAGGGAGATTATTTCCTGTCTCTGTAATTCCTGCATGACTCAGAATTGAGATGATGGTATCCGGAGTGGGACAGAGGTGTGTAGTTGGAAATAGTCCTCAGTGCTACAGCCCACACCCTTTTGCTGGCTTTGTAGCATCGAGTTCTTTCTGTTCCCTGGAAAACTCAGCTGACTTCATTCAGTATTCTCAGAGCATTTTCTGCTTTGGTCAGAGTAAATGAAGCAAAGTCAGTCGGTATTCCTCTTTTCCAGGGGTTGAAAAGAATATTCAACTGTCCAACCTTGTGTGTGACCTTGGATTTAGATGCAAACACAGGTAAATCAGAGATGGAGAGGCGGCCTTCTCCCTCTAAAACTTTTAAGGCAGTTTATCTGCAGAATTAAAGGGAACACTAATTTAACCCCACCAAGTATAAAAAAAACCCAACGCCTTTAACTTTGTATTTAGAATCACTGGATGGTATATAATCTCACTCCCAGATTTACCCAGTTAAGTAGAAAGAAGGACAGAAGATGTGTCAGTAATGGGCATAAGAAGAGGAAGTTGGCAGGGAGATGCATTTCCTGCGGCAGACACTGCAGGGCTGTTGATGTGCTTTCTGCGCAGTAAACTTCCCCAGGATAAGAGCTACTGTGGAGTAGTTAAGCTCTTGGGGCTGGAGGAATGGCACAGTAATTAAAAGTGCTTGCTGGAAGGCCCTGAGCGATTCCCAGCACCACATAAAGCTTGTCACCCCAGCTCTCAGGGAGGCTGAGGCAGGATTGCCGTGAGTCCAAGGCCATGCTGGCCTCCTTAGTGAGTTCAGGACCAGCCTGGGCTACAGAGTGAGACCCTGTCTCAAAAAAAAAAAAAAAAAAAAGAAAAGAAAAGAAAAGAAAAGAAGAAGAAAAAGTAATTAAGCTCCTAAGTGTTGCATTTCAAGTTAGATTTTCATTCTGGCTTTGTAATTTATTGCCTTTATGACTAGCAAATTATTTAACTTCTCTAAACTTCAGTCTCCTTATTTATGGAATTTTGATAAAACTATGTCATAATGTCATCAAGAGGAATATTTTAGATCATATATACATATATATATATATATATATATATATATATATATATATATATATATATATAAAACCACTTAGCACAGTGCCTGCAACATAGTAAGTGCTCAATAAATGTTACTTGCTTTTATTATTGGGTTATTGGATGAATGGATAAAGGATTGTGTTGTAGGCCAAATAGCAGAAAAGGGAAAGATTGTGGGTTCTGGAGTACTAGTATTTGTTTACACCTTCTTAATTACTTAAGCTGTGAGCTTTCTAGTATTGTCTTTATCTTTGCCTTTTAGAAGCAAATTAGTGGATTACTCACTGTGGCAGTCTTCCTAACTGCTCTGTTCTAAGGAAGGGATTATTTTTGTGTTTACAGTGACAGGGATGATGTGAAGATTGAGAAGTGACACCTATGCCTAGCAGCAGGTGTAGTGGGTGCTACAAGTCAGACTTCTACTCTGAGCACACCAGTCCTGGTCCTGCTGTTTTTAAGATACTTTAAATAAAATTTAAGCATTGAATATGTATATGTGTGTCTGCATACGCACACATATACACAATTTTTGATTTCATTTTATTTGATTATGTTTGCTCTTTTCATTGGTTGTAGGTTGTGAATATATATGTAGGATATTTATGAGAAGGTTCTGGAAAATTTGGAAAGAGTAATCTAACAAAAGCTGAATCCCTAGATTTGATAGAAAGGGCTAGGGGATTTGGGGCACAGAGTTTTACCATATTTCATAGAATCAAAAATGCAGAATGTTACACTCAAAACCAGCATGCTTCTTAGAATCAGTATGATGATAAACCATGTAATAATCGGCAATGTGTTTTTCTTAGTAATACAGAAGAAATGATGTATCTTGAAATCAGTGTCATCCCAAATTGTATGAAATATGGTATTTCAAGGGACTGAGTGCCCTTAAATGTTACAGAAATACAGAATCCTATCATTGTGTACTTGGAGCAAGGGCTCCAGAGTCAGGCTTTGGGGCTTAATTATGGCCTTATCTAATGACCATGAGCAAGTTATTTCTTCTCTTTTTACCGTAGCTTTCTCACCTGCAAGACGGGCCAAGAATAGTACCCAGGTTACAGTGTTGGAATGAGGACTGGATCTGACCATCATGTTGTAGGTTTAGAGCAATGCTTTGGAAAGGAAAAGTACTAGAGATTACAGTTTTGCAGAACTGATTTGAATCCTTGTAGTTGTGGTTGCAGCTCAAATCTGCTAATACTTGTGTGTCATCCGATATCAAGAAAGAACACATTTTTAAAAGGGGAAGATATAGGTGATGAAGGTTGAAACAGCAAATGTTCTTAGTTTGATTAAGGGCACATGCTACTGGTCTGTGTGGTTGGGACTTAACAATTTCAGCATCATGTAGAAAGTTCATAGTGAAGCATGGTGCAGTGGATCAAATTGTGAGGCTTACGTACCACTGATGTTGGTTCTTACTGGTAAGTATGAGAAGGGTTAGGCTGAAGATTTTGTAAAGTCAGAAGAACTTTTTCACTCGTAAAGAAAGTATCTTTTCTGTTTTTTGTGAATTTTACAGGTCTAGGTAAGGAAATTTTCTTTTTAAAGTTACTTAAGTGGGTAGCTTGTCTTTACAATATGATGGCTTCAGCTTCAGGTTGTCATTGTATTAAGAGTCAGTTTTATTTTTTTATGTAGTGTTCAGTGACGAGTGACTTGGATTTTCCGACGCAAATCATCCCGTTAAAGACCCTGAATGCAGTCGCCTCAGTGCCCATAATGTATTCTTGGTCTCCCCTACAGCAAAATTTTATGGTATGTAAGTTATTCCCGCTTATTTGATAACCACTTTTTAAAAATTTTAACTTTTTGAAATTTACATATCATATCCCTTTTGCTTTCCCCACCCTCTCACCTCCTCATGCCCCCTTTCCCTCTCCAAAGTCTGTTGTCGTTTTCCTCCATCTCTCTTCTGCCTTTTCTATGGTTTAATTTTTCTTGTGTTAGAGAAACCATATGATATTTAACTTTCTGTAGCTGATTCATTTCACTAAACATGGTCTCAAGATGCATCCATTTTCCTACAAATGACTCAAGTGTGTCATTCTTTATGGCAAAGTAGTACTCCATTGTGTGTGTATACCACATCTTTATCCATTCATCTGTAGTTGGACATATTGGCTTCTTCCAAGATTTGCCTATTAGATATTGTGCTGCTATAACCATGGGTATGCATGTATCACTCTGTATGATGACTTTACCTCTTTTGGGAAGATCCTCAGAAGAAGTATAGCTGGGTCAAATGGCATATCTGTTTTCAGTTTTTTGAGGACTCTCCATAGTGCTTTCCATAGTGGTTATACCAGTTTGCAGTCACACCAACAGTATAGGAGAGTTCCTTTTCCCCCCACAGCCTCATCAGCTAGCATCTGTTGTTTTTTGAGTTCTTACTATTAGCGATTCTTAATGATATTAGATGGAATCTCAGTGTTGTTTTGATTTGCATTTCTCTGATGGCTAAAGATGCTGAATATTTTTTCATGTATTTATTGGCCATTCAGACTTCTGAGAAGTGGTTGTTTTAGATGCTAATTTTTTTGATTGGGTCCTTTATTTTGGAGGGTCCAATTTTTTTTTTAAGTTCTTTGTACATTCTTGATAATAGCCCTCTGTCTGAGGCATGGCAGGCAAAGATTTTTTCTGATTCTTTGGGTGCCCTCTTCACTCTGTTGATTGTTTCCTTTGCTATGCAGAAGCTTTTTAATTTGATATAATCCCATTTGTTGATTTTTAGTGATAACTACTTTTAAATAATAAAAAAATAGTTAATTTTCTTATCCTGGTGACTCAAAGATAGTATAAAAACTATCAAAATGATAGCACTTGGAATGATTTTTAACAATTGATATGTCTTTTAAAAAAAATCTGTTGTGGTGGTCTTTCCCTATATTCTCCAAATGCAAGTGTAAGGAAAGGATTGTATCTATGATTAGATACATTTAAAAGATGAAGCTTGCAGTTCTTATCCTTCAAGAGGTTAGTCAGCACCCTATAATCTCAGCCTGAGGTTTTGGTTTTATTAATTGAGAACATATTATTTAAAATATCTTTTTTGGGGCTGGTGGAATGGTCTAGTGGTTCAAGCGCTAAGTCAATCTCTAAGTACCAGAGTTCAATTCCCTAACACCACATAAACTGGGCGTGGTGCCTGTAATCCCAGTGGTCGGGATGTTGAGGCAGGAGGATTACCATGAGTCCAAGGCCAGCCTGGGCTACAAAGGGAGACCCTGTCTCTAAATAAATAAATAAATAAATAGGGGCTGGTGGCATGGCTCAGAGGTTAATGTGCTTACAGTCAAGTGCTAGATGTCCAAGTTCGATTCCCCAGCACCACATAAGCTGGAGGCAGGAGGATTGCCATGAGTCCAAGGCCAGCCTAGCCTACATACATATTGAGTTAAGGACAAGCCCGAGCTCCAGAGCACTGGCAATATAGGCATGATCCACCATGCCCGACTTAATGTGGTGCTGGGGAATCAACTTCTGGCCTTGAGCTTGCAAGGTGAGCATTTAACCACTGAGCTATTCCTCTAGCCCTATTTAAAATATCTTTTGTTAGCATGTGAATAAGTGATAAGTACACTAGGACATATACTCAGGATATATAAACACAAGCTTAAACACATTTCCACGGAAGAATGTGCTAGGCCTGGTGGTACAGGCCTGTCATCTCAACACTCTGGGAGGCTGAGGCAGGAGGATTGTAAGTTTGAGCCCAGCTGGGCAACCTAGCAAATTAGTAGGAACCTGTCTCAAAATTAAAAATAAAAAATGGGCTAGGAATGTAGCCAAGTGTGAATAACACCAACAAAACAAAACAAGACAGAAACATGTAGAATGAAGGAGGTAGAACAAATGAGAAAATGAAATATGTGCTCTTTTCTTTTTGTGAACATGGGGATAAAGCTCTTGTGTGCATATGGCGTCAGCATGCCTGGCTTCACTTGTGCATACTTGATTTGTAAAATAATGTAGTTTTACCTCTTGTTTGATGTATAAGGTGAAGGTGCTGATGAAGTACTGAGGGATCCTTGGTGAACATGCTTTAGAGAATTGTCCTCTGGGGTGTTTTCTAAAAAGAACATTTTAAGTGTCTTTAGTCACTTTTCTCTTAGATGTCTTAAGGATAAGATGTATATAGAGAGAAAGGAAGGTTAAAGGGAGACATTGGTTACTGTTCCGTAGTTGAACACTTTTGAGCATTTAAGGCTGTAAGAAACGTTTAGTTTGGGAATTGTACAACCTTATGGGAACTTTCATATTTTCATAGACTGAAATTGTGAAAGAATACAAATTTTCAGGTTGTCAGTGAGTATTACTTATGACTCATACCTGGGTTTGGCTGGTCACTGACAAAGGCTGCCTTTTTATTATGACTTGGATATATTTTGAGGAGCAAAGGTTAGTCTCATACAGTTGGTAAGAGAGAATAGCCAAAAGTCATTTAATTTTGGCTTACATCCAAAGAAATGAGCTCTTCTAGTTTTTAAATGGGATTAGTGCAGATGAGATGAAATGAAAGCCGGGATGTAGTGTGTGTAAGCTTGCATCCGAATAGATGAACATGTTAGAATGACTTTCATTTTCTATTTTCCTCTTTTATCTCAATTTCCTTATTCCCTGTTTGTTTAGAGTGCAGTTATTTTGTATTCAGTAGTATTATGATTTCAGTGTAAGCTGGTTTTTTATATAAATGTGTGTGTGTGTGTGTGTATCTTTCTTTTTCACTATTAGGTGGAAGATGAAACTGTTTTGCATAACATTCCTTACATGGGGGATGAAGTTCTAGACCAGGATGGTACTTTCATTGAAGAATTAATAAAGAATTACGATGGGAAAGTACATGGAGATAGAGGTGAGCCTATGTTTATTCTCTTGCAACGAGAGTAAAAACCTTGAGAGGCACTCTGGTTTATTAAATGTAGTATAGGAAAAGCAGTTTTTAGTAATAATAAAACTATTTTTTGCTAGACTAAAGGAATGGTATAGACTCGTAAGACTGTTTTCAGTGCTTTTTCCCATTTTTTAAAATTGGAGGATTTGCTTACTACCCGGTAATTATTCATAGTTGGTTATGGCATAAATTATAATGGCAGTTACATATAAGTTAAATAGAAGTTGAGTGTGTATAGATTTTAAGATTAATTAGTAGAAAATTAATTAGAATTAGGCTCTGTTAATGTGGTAAGTTGGCTTGAAAAAGCCTCCCTCCTCAAAAATGCCTTTACTGCGAGGCTACCACAACACCCAAAATCCAGTCAGTGGAGTCATTGCTTCAGTTTTGTGAGTTCAAGAGGCCATGAAAATGTCTGAAAGGAGGGCACTGTTGTCACAGCATTGCCATCAGTTATCGTTATTAGTGGAAGGCAAGGTCTGAAGTGATCAGTTCAAGGACACATAGATTGTGAGGAGGCCAAAGCCATAGTTAGTTCTGAGAGGATTAGATTAGTCACTGGCAACTTCTGGAGAGGTGCCATTCAAGACAAGGGGACAGGTCTTGAAGATAGAGTCAGCTTCCTAGTTTTGCCTGAAAATGCTCGTATCTGCTGCTGCTCGTTCTAATCCCATTACAGTGCCAGCTGATAGGCCAGCTTTCTTCCAAGTAAAAGACACTGGTGTGCTTTTGTCATTACTTACTTCTCTGAGTGTTTCTGACGTTGCTTTGATGCATTCCAGAGTGTGGGTTTATAAATGATGAAATTTTTGTGGAGTTGGTGAATGCTCTTGGTCAGTACAATGATGATGATGATGACGATGATGGAGATGATCCTGATGAAGGAGAAGAAAAGCAGAAAGACCTGGAGGACAGTAGAGATGGTAGGTCTGTCTGATAGCTAGGTTTTTTGTGTTGCTATTTCAAAAAAGACAGTAGAAATAGTTACTTTAAAAAAAATCACATTGATTGTATGATCAAGATTAGAATATTATCTGTAGCTTTCTCTTGAGCTCCCCCCCCCCCCAACAGAACATAATCCTTTGGCTTTGCTGAGCAACCATAGTAATCATTTTAATAATATATAAGGATCACTGTGTATAGGTTATATGCTAAACACTTCATATGTAGCAGGTCACTTAATCTTCCAGTACTACAGACAGATGTTATTGTTAGATCATTGTATACTTTGGAAGTGGGTTTTTCCATCATGACACTGTTGGGAAGAAAGAACTGTGATCCCTGAGGTGATAAACTTGGCCTGACTGAGTCCTGCTTTTACATCCTGCACTAGTTATGGCATACCAGATAAATAGCCCATCCAAAGAAGAGCTCGGAGTTGGTGTTCTGTATTTCGCAGAGCTTATAAATTAAGGCAGCATATTGGGGACAAATTGTGATTTCAAAGAAACATAAATGTTTTGTAATGGAAGCTACTTTAGTAATCATCTGATTGGACTCCTTCATGTTATAAATGAGGAAAAAGACTCGAGAGGCTAAATGATCAGCCCTATCACAAAATGAATTTGTAACAGGCCTGTGATTAGAATCCGGGATTCTGTATTCCTGTACTCTTAAAACTTTGCTTACTTGAGTTTTGTGTTGGATCCAGAAATATTCCACAGACACATGTAAAATACATTAGAAGTAAATGAAGTCCAAACTTAATGATTTCTTAGGAATTTCTTGTGTGGAGAAAATGAAAGATTACTTACTTCCATGCTCCTTTTCTTTTATATTTCTCTTTTTAGACAAAGAAAGCCATCCTCCTCGGAAATTTCCTTCTGATAAAATTTTTGAAGCCATTTCCTCAATGTTCCCAGATAAAGGCACAGCAGAAGAACTAAAAGAAAAGTAAGATTTGTTCTTTCATGGTCTCTTATATGGTATTAACCTGTTGTCCCGGCTTATTACAAATGGATTTGTGTATCTGATGAGCCACTGCTCCATTTGTAGTGCTCACAGGATACTTGAAGCAAGCGGTATGTCGGTATCTGTGGTGCTCTGCACGTCAGAACAATTACTGTAGAGAGAGTAATATATAGAGAGTATATATTTACACACACAAATACAATACATTATAGGAAAATTTCTGTGGGTCCTGTTGAAATTTTAATACTAGGTGATGTTTATTCAAACTAGTTTAGTTTTTCATGACAGTACTTGAATCATATCAGTGAATTTGGTTCTTGATATGCCAACCATAATACTGAATTGGTTCTTTAAATAAAGTTTGTTGTAAGGTAGATCTTTTTCTTTGTGTGTTAGGCAAGGTAAACATTTTTTAAAAACCCAGGAAATTTCTAGATACCTTTTTTTAAAAAGTGGCTTTTGCTTCAGTTTTTACTTACCTTTTTCTTGGTTAATGTCAGATACAAAGAACTCACTGAGCAGCAGCTCCCCGGTGCTCTTCCTCCTGAATGTACCCCCAACATAGATGGACCAAACGCAAAGTCTGTTCAGCGGGAGCAGAGCTTACACTCATTTCATACACTTTTCTGTCGGCGATGTTTTAAATATGACTGCTTTCTACATCGTAAGTGCGATTATTGTACGTTTTCATTTTCTATCTTTGTTGTGGAAATGTGTGTTAACGCATCTTGAAAACTGATGTCATGTATTGCAGCCATACTTGACCATTTAATCTTGTAGTTAAGATTGAAGAAACTTTTGATCTAACGTTATTATCATGAAATCTTTTGCTTGCGTTTAAATTGGACTATTGTTTCCCACTAACACAGGTCAGTATATTAAAGGCTATGTAGTATTTTTTTATGGTGGAATTATTATTATGAACCAGCTGATCGTTCAGAGTAACATTGCTGATATTGATAAATGTATTTATGAGGTAACCGACACAGAGACACAAAAACGGTAACAACAACAATTTAAAAAGATTTAATGCTAAATTAAAATGTGGTTATATAAACATTCAGCTAATTTCTTGTTCAAAAAATTGCTCATGCACTTGAATGAAATTCAAGTGAAATTGAAGTGTGAGAAACAGAGTATTGATTTTCCCCCCTGATATTTTAGCATGGTTATACTTTTAGGGGTATTTAATCCTATGTGGAATTGTTTTTCCCTAAACAAATAGGCTCCACATTGCTTTGCCTTTTTGAGTACCTGTGCCTGTTACAGATTATTTTCCCATCATTAGCCAAAAAACTTAATTAAGCTTCTTAAGCTTGCTCCATCAGTTGTATCTGTCTCATTTCCTTTTCAGTTTTTACTCTGTCTACTTTAGTAGCTGCTACTCCGGATTTGTTGGGTGACGTATATTTGGTTTGAAAATGTTTTATTTATGTGTGTGACAGTTTAGTGGTCTTCTTTATTAAATTAGAAAAACTTGAGGTATATTTTTAGAGTCACTGTGTCTCCATCTCCTTGCACTTCTTACTTAGTTTAATGACTTGGTAGCGTAAGTTGCTCATTTGTTGCTTCAGCCATTGGGCAGTTAGCAGGTCTCTTATTTGGGATTGCCAGTGTTATCTGCACACAGCCCTTGACCTAGTTGAGTTGCACATTAATTTCCCTTTACATACCATCATTTTATTAAATATGTCTGTCTTGGTTACTTTTTTGTTACAGTAACAGAATACCTGACATAACACAAATTAGGGGAGGAAAAGTGTATTTTCGCTCACAGTTTCATTCATGGGAGGTCCACAGTGGTGGAAGCACATGGCAGAGGCCTAACCAGAGAGCAGCTGTTCAGGGTATTGCGAGAACTATGTTTTTGTGTTATTTAGAGATGAGTAATTTTGATGAGCTTTGAGCATGTTCATTATCTCATTAACCAAGGCAGGGAGAAGAGATGTTTTGGTAGAATGAAAGTGGTTTCTCGGGAGCAGTGGGCTTTCCTCTTCCCATGTAGTCAAACCAGTTGCTTCATAATTCAACTCAAATCTTAAAAGGATTTCATCTCATATCAACAAACGTTGATAAAACCACATTCTTTTTTAAGTGAATTAGTTTGTTAAATAAATATATATTAAATATAGTACTTTGTGCCTTAGGGTTTTTTTTTTTTCTTTTGGTCTCCATATTGGAGATACTGTAGTACTTTGCAAAGAATTTTATGGAGTAATATTTAGTATTTGTGAATTTTAAAATGATACTTGATTCCTGTTTTGTTACCTTAAACATAGATCATCACGATTTACATTCCAAAAAATGTGTATAGTTAAGTGTCTCTTACCACACTTTTGCAATCTGTCAGGTTTTCACCTTAGTCTCTTGTGGTCACATAACTTAGAAATTTTTTGGCCACGTGACTACAGTCTTTCCCCAGCCATCTAATTCACATGGGACCAGGTCTTCAGACTTTGCCTTTTTTAACTTCCTGTTGTGGATTCTGCATTAGTCCTACCTGTTGTGTTGCGTAGACAGTTCTGTTGCCTTGCACTGGATGAGGTTCTGCAGCTTCCTGAACTGTTTCCTAAAGGAGAATGTTTGAGTTGTTTTGAGCCTTTTCCTGTAAAGTTGCTATAGAGAATCACCTTGCATATGACATGTCAGGGCACTTTTCCCCCAAGTTCCAATTCACCTGATAAACATTATTTAGATATTTGGGGATATGCCAATTGAAAGATTTCACAGGAAGAGCACGTGTTCCTCAGAGCCCTGCCAATAGTCTTACTGAATAAATTTTGACTTAAAAAATTGACTATATAGGGAAAAATGGCTCATAGCCTAGTTAAAGTTTGGTTTTCCCCTTTCGAATAAGGGTGAAGGGAGGTCTTCCAAATGTTGAAGTGATCTGTGTGTAGTTTCTGTGAACTCTTTTGATTCTTCGGCTCATTGGTTTTTTTTTTTTTTTTTTTTTTTTGATATCTGGAGTTGTTTGTATAGTTGGGGCTTGAACAGTGCTTTTTGAGAAGTGGGTTGCAATTTCTTCTTGTATATTTTTTGGTAAAAGTCCTGTCACTGGATAGGGGCTGAGGAGGTCTCCCAGAGAGGAGGTGGGGACCTCAGGTAGCTTCCTCTTGCTTCCGCCCCCTCCAGTAGTTCACTGACTCTTGGTTCAGGCAGATTTGTTATACAGAGCTAGAACGGAAGGGTGAATAGAAAAGACCTCAGCTGGAGAAGCTGGGGGCAGATGCTGGACCATGAGCTACACCCCTGGCCCCTAATTGGCAGTTTCATATAATCTTTTTCATGTTTCACTTGAAATATATTTTGATGGCTTATTTTGAATACTAAGATGTCATTTTGGAAGCATCATGTTCAACTTGCTGGAAAACTAAAACAGTCCAGGTATTTCTAGAACAGGGAATTCTTTATATAAATAGTTTTCCTAGAGAATTGGGAGTTTCAAATTCTGAGGGAAATCTAGTCACAAGAATAGTTTTCTTTCTAGTTTTAGTTAACTGCAATGTGAAGTTAAAAACATTCTGTTTAAAAATACCCCTCAACTATTAGCATGTTACTTTTTCCCATACAGTGTGACTTGTTTCTGTTTTAGACTGCATAACTTTGGCCTACAATGGGTATCGGTTTTCTTGTTCTGGCAAGGAGCAGCCCAGGCTCTGCGGCTCTGTGCGTGTCATGTACGCCTGCCTGCAGGCTTGCACTCAGTCAGGGCAAGACTGGTCTGTAGATACAGCACGTGCTAGCGAGGGCTCCTGGCAGCTGCGCCTGTGCTGCTGACTGACTGATGGAGAGCATGGTCTTTCAGAATCATGCAGTTCCTTGCTGCTGCGCCTTCACCTTCTGTATGCTCAGTCTTCGGAGCACGAGGGCTGAGCTGGCCACAGTGTAATCCAGTGCCAAATTAGCCATATGGGATGGGTTTTGTTCTGGAAGAAACTAGCTCATGAATTTGAAACAGAATTTGAGCCTTAAATCTCTTATTTTAAAAAACATAATTTGGGGGCTTGCATTGTAACTTAGGGGTGGAATGCTTGGGTAGCATGCCCGAGGCTCTGGGTTTAGTTCCCAGCACTTGAAAAATGTGCATACAAAACACATACACACACAAATTGTCTGCTGCTTCTTCCCCTCATCAGTTTGCCTATTTCTTCTTTAAGTCCTCTTTGTTTTTTTTTACAAATTTTTTCATTTTTTATTTTTTGAGACAGTCTTGTCCTGTAGTCCATCCAGGCTGGTGCAGAAGTCATTATGTAGCCTGGGCTGACATTGAATTCACAGTAATATCTTCCTGCCTCAGCCTCCTGAATGCTGGGATTGCTGCTGTGTACCACCATGCCCAGTTTATGTGGTACTGGAATCAAATTCAGGGCCTTGTGCTTGCTAGGCCCTGACCACTGTGCTGTTCCTCCAGCCCCCTACAAATATTTTAAAAATGATTTGTTTCATGAATATGTCACTTTTAAAAAAGTCCAAATTAACTCTCATGTTGTATAATTCTGAAAAAGGCTCTTTGAAGCATTTCCTTTTGTACAAGAGGAAGCAGAATTTCTTCAAATGCTCTGAAGTTTGCACTGCTTTTTGTAGACCCATGTGGCATCATTTGAATCTTTGTTATCACATTACTTGGGGATTTTCAGTGCCAAAACCTGTATCTTTCTAAAACCTATTTGATCCAAGCATTCTGTTTTCCTGTAGAAAGGCATGGCTCTTGCTAGGACCTTGAGTTGCGTAAAATCTGAGGAATATTAGTAATCTGCAGCAGTTCTTTCAATTTTTTTTTAACTGAAAAATTTAGTTAGGGAAAAAAAAAATCAACAGCTCGTCTTACAATCCTAAGTTACACTTTCAAAGACGAACTCATTTGTAAATTAGATAGAAGGGCAAGGAGAGGAAGGGGAGGTAAAAATGATTAAGATGAGATATGTGTCTATACTGATTTCCCAAGTTGAATGCAATTAGTATGTATCACAAGTATATATGAATAAAAATACTAATTATGGGGTAAATGGTGCATGCCAAAGAAAACCACTTTGTTTCCCCCCACCCCATTCTTATTAATATATATATATATATATATATATATATATATATATATATATATGCAATACATAATGTTTACAGTGAAGTTGAGTATTTTGTGCACATACACACCACATCAAATTTATCCCTTCCCATTTTGGGCCCTCCCACACCTTCCCCATCCATCCTAATTTCCACTCTCATACACATTTTGTTTTATAGAATGTCTATTCTGGATCTCCCAAATCAGAGAAACCATGTAATATTTAACATTTAATCCTCTGCTTCTTGCTTGCTTCACCACTCAGATCACCTCTCTTGAGCTCAGCTTCTTACCCCTAGAATGGCTGCAGTGGCCAGATCTTGATGCCTCTTCTCTGGGTCCAATAGAGCTCTTAATTGAGATGATTTGCCAAAAGTTCTTTTTTTGTGTGTGTGTATCTTAGTAAGTCTTTGTTGATATACTTTAACCTGGCCTCATCCACCAGTCTCTTTTCATTTTTAAAAATGAATTTTAACAAGTGGTACCTCATTGTACTCCCTAGCTAACAAATTGATGCTGATCTCTTTTTAGAAATCACATTGTAGATGTAGATTTGATAAACTAGTATATCTTTACTACTTGTGTGGAAATACTAAGGACTCAGTTAAAAAATGTTTCTAATCATAGTTTATGTACAACAGTTATATTTGCAAAGAGAAAGTAAGAAACCACGATTCCATAGTGTACTGTATCCTCCTTGCTTAGATGTTGGAGAAAGAAAATGCCCTGTGGTGTACCATAAACCATGCTAGCAAGATATGATCTATTAACGAACATTTTCAGTGGAGCTTGGAAAGTGAAAAAATAAATCTTTTATAGTCATATTCAGATGCTTTGTATTTATTTTTCAGCCTTTCACGCAACACCCAACACATACAAGAGGAAAAACACAGAAACCGCTCTCGACAACAAACCGTGCGGACCACAGTGTTACCAGCACTTGGTAAGATGTAGAGCTTTGTTGTTCCAGAGGGTTCCCGAGAAGTCTTGATTTTGCACTTTGGTGGAGGTGATGAAGACAGTGGTATTGTTGTCTGTACCCATAATTCTACTGCCCATATGCCAGCCATTTTTCACGCCCATGTTTCTTTCATAGCTCGTGTACTGCACAGGGTAGTCCTTCATTAATCTTTTGTTATTCTTTGTTTATCTGTGTTACATCTTCAATATTTCAAGGTCTTTAGGATCAAGGACTCTTATGCCT
Organism: Ctenodactylus gundi; assembly: GCA_004027205.1. Classification (NCBI taxonomy): domain Eukaryota; kingdom Metazoa; phylum Chordata; class Mammalia; order Rodentia; family Ctenodactylidae; genus Ctenodactylus; species Ctenodactylus gundi. Next base: position 69,726 of record PVKB01005471.1, on the reverse strand, counting down.
TCCATAGAATTTATGGGAGTTTGAAGTCCAGATTTCCCACTTGGCAGAACTCAGTAACTGTATGAGGTAGCCCTTCCTAAGTCTGTCTCCTAGCGCACCCTGCTGTGAGTGTGAGGCCTTCTGTAGTCTTAGGTGTACCTTAGACCCCCACAGGCTTTTTTTAAGTGATGGAGAAAAGGTAAGGGGTTAGGGAAATCGAGGGAGAAAAGTCATTTTCACGAGTACTATCTTATTTTTACCATTTCCCCTCTTTGAACCAAGCCACTCCTACCTAGGAACTAAATGGGTATATATTGCCTGTTGGATTTTGGACAGAAGATTCATTGAATGGCACCTGCAGAAGGTATCCTATTTTTAAGCAATTTGGTTTTTACAGAATGAAGTATAAAACTGTTGGCTGCTCTCAAACTTCTCCCTTCTGTTTTCACTAAAAAAATGTAACTCTTAAGCACTGTTTGATAATATGCTTTACAAGGCAGAATTTTGTATTTGGCTCATCTGAAATGTTTCTGTGGTCTCTCTGCAAACCATGCTTCACCATTGTTTTATACTTTCTGAGACTGAATTGTTCTTCCGAATGTAAAATGTAACCCTAAGTCTTGTTCCTGAAGTTCTTTTCATATCTTCCTGTGGCTATGCATCCTTCACAGGAAAAAAGTTACTTGCTATTAATAATAAGATTAGAAGCAGCAAGTTATGCATGTTGATACGTTTTGTATTCTTACGTACTATTACCATAAAGCTTAAACCCTGAAGTAGGAGATTTGAATTGATGTATGTTAGGGATAAGATTTTTCTGGTAAAGATTCACTCTTAAATTGACTGTATTGAGTCAGAGAGAGAGAGAGAGAGAGAGAGAGAGAGAGAGAGAAACTGTATTACATGAAGTTTAATGTTTTATACTTCTGATCAGTTAATAATTTCACAAATGATGTATTGCCTAATTTTGTACTACTTGAGTAATACATTGAGCTCATGTTTATTTTTTCTGAAAATTCAAACCATCAAAAAGTGATCAAAACCAAGTATTTTTAGACATATCATTGATAACTTGTGATCAGTTTAACTAACTTGCCTTATGCAATGTCTTTTTTTATTCTTCCACTAAAGGGAGTTTTAGAACTTTATCTTGATGTCTCTGTTTCATTTTATAGGAGGGAGCGAAGGAATTTGCTGCTGCCCTCACTGCTGAGCGGATAAAGACCCCACCCAAACGCCCAGGGGGCCGCAGAAGAGGCCGGCTGCCCAACAACAGCAGCAGGCCCAGTACCCCCACCATCAATGTACTGGAGTCGAAGGACACAGACAGTGACAGGGAAGCAGGGACTGAAACTGGGGGCGAGAACAATGATAAAGAAGAAGAGGAGAAGAAAGATGAAACCTCTAGCTCCTCCGGTAGGACACACCTAATATCTGGCTTTTTACTGTTGTTTTGCAGGTTTCGTATTACAAAGATTAAGGATGTGTGATGCACTGAATATTTTTCCAAGTTGGTTACTTTCCAGTATAGTCAGCAGCCTGAGCCTGGAGATCTGTTTGAAGCATGTGCAGCTGAACTGTTCCTGCCATGTAGCCTCCTCCACCCCCAGCCCTCTCCTCTGAGATGCTCATCCATTTGGGTGACTGGAAGCTGGTGAAATCCTTGGTTTCCACCCACAGTGCCATTCCTCCTTTTCTGTCTTTCTCAGGCAGGCGGGCATCATGAAGTTCAGATCATGAGCTGTAATGTTCTTGAGGTCCTGCTGGGTAGTTTTGATTAGAGAGAGAACTAGAATCACGGGTGAACTAGCATCCTGGACTTGGCTGTCCTTTCAATGGAGAATTTCCTCTGGACAATACCAGTCTGACTCTGTGTTCACGTTGGAAGGCTGTTTTGAAGCACAGCTTCAGGGTTTCTGTGGTAGGGGAATCTTAATGGTATGTTTATTTCTAGCATTAGTGTCTTCTAAAATAAAATGAGCTCCCTCCTGGTTCCTTAAGTGTATTCTGTATTTTAGTAATGAACTGTTTCTAGTCATATCTCTTGACTAGTTTTTACATTTGATTTTGTAGAAGCAAATTCTCGGTGTCAAACACCAATAAAAATGAAGCCAAATATTGAACCTCCTGAGAATGTGGAGTGGAGTGGTGCTGAAGCCTCGATGTTTAGAGTCCTCATTGGCACTTACTATGATAATTTCTGTGCTATCGCTAGGTTAATTGGGACCAAAACATGCAGACAGGTAAGCGTATCTGATAAAATACTGTTATAAGAGCTTCATATATACAGATAATATGTACTCTTTGTCTAAACGTAAGGAAATTCCTGTTTTTTTTTCTGTTCATCTTCTGAAAAGATTTTTTTCCCCCAAAAGGGAACTAAATAAAAATTATTCTTAGGTTATATATCAGACTGTCCCTTGTTTAGATATTTGAGTGTGATGGACTGAAAAGCTAATAATTTAAAGTTGGCATCACTACTCTTGACTAGAATCTAACTGTAGCCACTATTGCTACGTGAGGGGAAAGGCAATGACTTAACCACGTCCCATCCCACAGTGTCATAAAAGACAATGGATGGATGGTTCCTTTAAAACAGGACATCTTTGTGACCATGTGTCTCCACCTGTTGTCAGGTGTATGAGTTTAGAGTGAAAGAATCCAGTATCATAGCACCTGCTCCGGCTGAGGATGTTGACACTCCTCCCAGGAAGAAGAAAAGGAAACACCGGTAAGTTGGCTGAACAGTTGTGTGGAGGAGCCAGTCCACGCTTCTGTAGGCAGGCCCCTCCCAGACCATGGGTTGGTTTCCACTTGGCCTATTTTAAAAAGAAAGAAAGAAAGAAAGAAAGAAAGAAGACCTTTAAATTGCCATTCAAGACAACCCAGTAGAATCTTATTTCTCCTGACAATTGCTGGTATTCTTTTGGTAAAAACAGCACTTTCAGTCAATTTGGAATGTTAAGTCATAGCCATTGTTGCCATACTGCATTGTGCTTAAGAAAACTTGTATCTAGTAGCTTTTGTAGTAGAGGCTACATAAACAGTTGTTTTGGCTGTTTATTGTTAAATGTTCTACCATGACTTTCAGCTGTGGGCTCTGGGCTTCTCTTTAAAAGTTTTGTTTATTGTAGGAGACTGAATTTTTTAGATGTGGGCTATTGCATTGGGAGTTACCTATTCTACAGTCACTGTTCCTCCAAGCCCCACAAACATTACTTTTCCCAAAGGCTCATGATGAATGAGTAAGTATAGTCAATTTTCAGGGTGATGTGATTTGTAAATGCTGAGCTAGGAAGATCATGCATGGACTCCTCTTGCTCAGCCCACTTATTTTTTTTTAAAGAGAAGCATAGTTGTGTAGGTGAGGGAGCAGCTAGATTTTGCTTCAAAAATTGGACCTAGAGGTTCATGTTACAATTATTACATTTCTCTGACAAATCATTTAGAACTTAAATTTTATGTTTTCCCACAGTAGTTTAGACTTTACTAGGTAACATCTGGATTTTTGGTTGAATTATTTCTGTTTAGCTCAATTGGATAGTTAATGTTGCCTCAAATTAAAGACAGTATCAGAGACCATGTAATTCAGAGCAGAATAAATAAGAGGTAGGCATGCCCGCGGTTGCATAAGGTCCAGCTACTCCTGTGTTCTCTGCCCCGGTGATGGGCAAGAGCGCAGGAAGCGATTCCTGCCACCCAGGCCGGATCATGACTTCCCCGGGCTTTACACAGATCTGTCCAGTTAGGCAGCTCTTGGTTTGACTGTACTCCCAGTTTCACGCAGAAGTTTGTGTTTTATTTTTTCTGTGTTTTCGCAGGTTGTGGGCTGCACATTGCAGAAAGATACAACTGAAAAAGGGTTAGCATCTTCCATTTAACTTCATTATTAGCTTTAAAATGCCTGCTTTGCTCTTTTGTTTTAGAATAGTAACTGGATTGGAATTTGGGTTATTCTGATTTAACTGACTGTGCACATCAAACCAACTCGAGTGGAAGATGTGTTGATGAGTCTCTAGTTGGTTCTCCTTGGGACAGATGATGGGATGGAGCGAGACAGTGAGAAGCAGTAAAGGAGAGTGTTGGAAATGGGACAGAGATTTGAGGCCAAGTTCTTTAGCTTTTGCGGGTGGGAGGGTGATTTTTGCCATCAGTTCATAATAGGACTCCATGTAACACTGTAAGTACGGCAAAGACAATCCAGGCTAGGCAGTGCCGGGCATCGGGAGGGAGGGACTCTTGGTCATGCGATGCTTTTTCCGTTTTCCTGGCCTCACTGGCTGGTGCTGTTGTCTTTATTCAGATGGTTCATCTAACCATGTTTACAACTATCAACCCTGTGACCACCCACGGCAGCCTTGTGACAGTTCGTGCCCTTGTGTGATAGCACAGAATTTTTGTGAAAAGTTTTGTCAATGTAGTTCTGAGTGTAAGTATGTATTGCTTTGATGTAATTGCACGAGAACTGAGTAAGTGTTTGGTCAGCAACTTAAAATAGGGATGTAACCTACAGCATGAGGATATGGGGGCACTTCCTCACCTGTGGCCTACTGTAGGAACTCGTTTATTCTACCAGTATTTATCAAGCCTGTAACCGTACTGTGCAAGTGACTGGTCAGTCTCCTGGGTAATTATGTTAGTAGGTATAATTTGTATTAAAGACTTGATTTTTCATTCCCCCCCCCCCCCTTCCTTTGGTCATTTAAATTAAATCATGGGAAAGGTGGCAGAAAATGCCAAGCGGTAGTAGAGTTAAGTTTTTAGGATGAACAAAAGTAGCATGAAGGTCATGAGTTTTTCTAATAGTGTAATGAAGCTGCACATAAAACTTGGATAGTAAGGGCTTAGAAGAATGGTTAGTGACCATAAATAATATGTATTTAGTCCAAACTCTTACCTGTTTTTATTAAATCATAAAATTTCAGATTCACATACCATTTAATAAATAGAAAATGGAAAAAATTCTGATGAGCTGTCTCAGACCTAGTGGCTTCACTGCTGTATTTCCTCCTGTACTTTGGAATAGTGAGGGACTTGGGAGGGTCCGACAAGACTGTCTGGTACGCTGCACAACAGCTGCTTGAAACCTCGTGCAGGTTTTTTATATGACAGTCGATGAATGTGATTATGGTGATGATAATAGATGGCTATTATCTCTGAAGGTCAAAACCGCTTTCCTGGATGCCGTTGCAAAGCACAGTGCAACACCAAGCAGTGCCCATGTTACCTGGCTGTCCGCGAGTGTGACCCTGACCTCTGTCTTACATGTGGAGCTGCTGACCACTGGGATAGCAAAAATGTGTCCTGCAAGAATTGTAGTATTCAGCGGGGTTCCAAAAAGGTAAGTAACAATCCTTTCTGGAAAGATTGTTTCTGGACGTCTCCTCTGTGATGTCAGCATAGTCTTACACCAGTTATTTGGAGGCAACAAAAGTCAAAGCGAGCCTGGAAACAGTGCAGCTGATACAGAAAACGGGTTTTGGGAATATGAGCTGTTGTGAGCTTTCACATAGATAAACCTCAGGTCCTAAGCAGCTGCCATTAATGGTGTTAAACTTGGAATAAAACTATTTCTCTGGTTCTTTGAGATGATTTGAGCCAGGCGTTGGTGGTGTACCCATAATTCCAGCTACTTAAGAGGCTAAGGCAGTAGGATGGCAAATTCAAGGGTTGTTTGAGAAACTTAGAGTCTGTCTCAGAAACACAAAACAGAACAAAAAATCTGAGTGCTTTGTGCATTCTTTCATTCTCATAAGCCCATGAGTTAAGAATAATTTGTCAGCCCCATTTACAGATAAGAAATCTAGAGACACAAGACCGGAAGTTTGGGTATTATAGGCCCAGGCTTCTGCTGTTCACCACACCATCATCTGCTCCACTCATGTCTAGTGTACACACATCTTAAGTGGTAGTGTCATTAGGTGACTGAGATTGCACCGCTTTTCGGAAATCTTGGCCAGGAAAAAGCCAGCTTTGCTTTTTTTCCCTTGTGTCTTTGAACCAGTGTGTATGTTCATGACAGGTATGATCTGGATTAGCCATACAGGGTGATTTTTTTTTTTAGGTGTTTGGATTTTTTAGATTTAAGGTGGCTGTATGTTTGTGTAGATTGACAGATCCCGACAGTGCTGGCTTAACTTAATGCTGTACCCACTCAGACCTATTAATCTGTCAATTTGTTATCCTTATTCACTTTTTTCCCACTTTTTTGCTTTAATATAGATTTTAATTTTTCCCACTTTAGTATTTACATTGAACTTGAGTCTTTTGTGCACATATATATCACATCAAAATTACAGTCCCATCCTCTTCCCCCTTTGGCTCTCCTACAACTCCCTGTTCCCCCCTAACTCCCACTATCACCCCCATTTGGTTCTTTGTTTTTCTTCTCCCTTTCTCCTTGCCACCCTCTCCGTTTCTGTCTCTACAGAGTCCATCTTCTTACTCTCTTTAGTGTCTCTTACATTTTTTATGATTTGGTTTTCTCATATTAGAGAAACCATATAATATTAAACTTTCATTTTGCTGGTCTCAAGGTGCATCCATTTTCCTAAAAAAGACTCAAATGTGTCATTGTTAGTAGCAGAGTAATACTCCACTGTGTACATACATATCTTTATCCATTCATTTGTGCTTGGGCATACTGACTTCTTCCAAGATTTGGCTGTTATCCGTTGTGCTGCTACACAAAAAGACATTCAGGTTATCATTATGTCAGTCAGATTTCTGAGGCTAAACTTATCTCAAAGACCAAATAAATGAATTACTACATTAAATGAACTGAAGTCTATATCCCAAAAGTGTATCACACATAAATATAATGGCATACTTATTTCAGAATTAAAAAAAAAAGAGTTCTGCCCAAAGAGGAGCAGGAAGAAACAAGTAAGATCATTATTACAAATTTAGCTAGAGAGCTTGAAAATGAGATACACAATTCAGGAGTCACAGGTTGAACTAATAGCCAACTGAGTTCTTAGCCAGTGGACTAAGGCTATGTGATCTTTTATCTTTACCACTCAATGACAGCTTCAGGGAAAACACCAAGAACCACTTATTCACTAATTCTTACTGTTTTTAGAATAATATCCCAAATTAAAACCACTGCCTTCTGCCACTCTCAGCTAAATATCTGTACGTACCGTACACATCAAAAGTCTCAAAGATTTTATACTAATTCTCCATGTTGAAAATATTTGTGTTTGCAAACTAATACATTAATAAAAATAGTAATTATACAAGGAAGTTTCACAGATTTTATGAGCAAGCTGGTACTATTTTAGTGAGATACCAAATGATTGATGTCTTTTTTTTAGTTACACTGTTTATTTTTTACTTTGAGATAGGGTCTGGCCCTGTAGTTCAGGCTAGTCCTGAACTCACTGTGGAGCCCAGGCTGGCCTTGAACACATGACAGTCCACCTGCCTCAGCCTCCTACAAGTGCTAGGATTACAGGCATGTGCCATCACACTCAGCTTATGTGGTGCTGGGGAATGAAGGAACCCAGGGTATTGAGCTTGCAAGGCAGGCTCTCTAACTGCAGAGCTGTTCTTCCAGCCCCCACATTTCCTCTTTAGATGTTTCCTTTACTCCATGTTCTTTGGTGCTGCTTGTCTGTCTGTCTGTCTCTCTAAGATTCATTCCTTGATGTATTTTCTGTAGTGTTGGGGTAATGGTCACATATTTTTCTAGGGATTCTGGATCATGAAAAAATTTTACTTCCTCTTCCATTTTCAGGGATAATTTTGCTGGATACAACAACCTGGGTTGACATTTGCTATCTTTCAAGACTTGAGAGATTTTGCTCCAGGCTCTCCTGGCCTTCAAAGTTTGCACTGAGAAATATGCAATAATTCAAGTGGTTTTGCCTTGGTAAAATAATGTCTTGTTTTTCTCTTGCTGCTTTTAATATTCTCTCTTTATGTTGTATTTCTGAGGTTGTGATTATGATGTATTGTGGTGAGTCTCGTTGCTGGTTGAGGTTATTTGGTGTTGTATAAGCTTCTTGTACCTGAACATTAATTTCTTTACCTAGATCTGGGAATTTTTTTTTTTTGCATGATTTCAGTGAACTAAATTCTTTATACCTTAGGAACCATCTTCTGCTTTTTCTCCCACACCTGTAATTCTGAGATTGGTTTTCTCTGAATTTTCCATCTGTCATATCCAGCTATTTTGCTCATTTCTAACTTTTATCCTGAATTTCAGCGAGATTTCTTTTCAAAATTTCCACTTCTCTATTTAAGTCTGCTGATCAATGCTTGCATTTCTTTGAGAAAATCTTGTTTGGATTGGCTTTTTGACTCATTCATTTGCTTTTTGTGGCTTCCTCCCTATGAGTTTTCTATTTCTGGGCCCATTACATTAGTTTCTAGGGTCTCAGGCATTTCTGTGTGTGTTCTGTTGCCTTATCTTCATCACGTTTCTGTTGCTAAGGAACTTCACTTTAAAGGCCTAGTGGAGAGGTTTCTTTAAACTGATGTAGGAGGAGCCGAAGTTCTTCTGAGTTCTGTGCTGGGAGTCGGCAGTGATGGAGAACCTAATTAGCAGATGGCCTCTGTGGTGTCTCGTTCACCCCCAGCCCCTTCAGCAAAGCTGCCCTACCGGTCCTGGCTTCCCTCCCCTCAAGGAGGGGCTCCTACTGTACCCCAGCCATTCAGGAGGTCAGTGGCCTTTCTTTCCTCTTTACAACTGTCTCTTGTGCCAATTTCTTCCTAGGGACTGTTTAAGGGTGACCCCAAAAACCTTGATGTGCTCTTCTGAGCCTTTTATTCTTTAGTGTCAGGGTTTTAAAATTTTTATATATATTTTTAATAGCTCCTGCTTATGTCACTGCCTTTTATGGCTGCTGAGCACTGATTTGGGTCTAGGCTCTGGGAGGCCTTTTCTAGGAGAAGTTTGCATCACATTTGAAGTACGTATTACCTACAGGCTTGTTTTTTGGAGGCTGAGGCTACTGCCTGCTGCCAGTTCCCACTTCTGAATTTGTGCTTACATTGGCCAGAGGCTTTCCCCCATCTGCGTGGGTCAGTGCCTTGGGCTGCTCTCAGTTGGCCTGGGGCTGCTTCCTGGGCTGCTGTTTTTCTCTGCTTCTGATGTGCCTTTGGAATTTCTGATCTTCCTGTGGCCTCCCTTCAGTTGTTGGGGAGCTCCTTCCTCTCCTAGCCAAGGGGAACAGGCAGTTCTTAATTGCAATCTCGACTTTGTGAGCCCCGAGGAGACGCTGCTCAGCCCTTTTACCTGGCTGTGGTCTTCACTGGGAGGGCCCCTACTTGCTCCTGTAGTCCCTCGCTCGGTTTGCTCAGAAAGTGGGTGACGACACTCTTCACACGCCTGCGTCCTCTTTGTTAACATCTTTTAACTCTCAAAACTGAAGTCTGTATAGCCACTTCTCACCATCTGAGCTTCACCTGCTTAATGCTCGTTAGCTAACTGCTTATCAGGAGAGCATCTGGGAGATCTACTGATCGAAGCTCGGATGATCAGAAAGCCTCTCTGAGGGTCACAGGATTTGTAGTACTGGGGGGACTGAACCCATGAGTGACCTACCACTGAGCTACATCGTACCCAGCTCTTTTTAAATTTTGAGACAGTCTTGCTGAAGTGCCCAGCTTGGCCTTGAATTTGGCAGTCCCCCTGGCTCAGTGACCACACCCAGCTTCCCAGGAGTATTTGGAATGAAAGTATAGTAAGGAGTCCTGATGAGAAGGTAGCATGTTTGGGAATGAATTCTTGACTGAACAGCAGTGATCACACTGGCATTGTCTGCTACCACCAACCAGAACGCCGGGGAGGCCGCTCACAGAGGCCAGCATGGGCTGCGATGTGAGACCGGCTCTCAGCAGCACATAGAGTAGAAAGCGGGACCGGTGCGGTAAGGGTACCGCCTTCTGGCAGATTTTCACAGGAGGAAGCACTGGGAGAAGGAATCTGGACAGATCTCGAAGGCCACCAGGGGAGAAGTGGCACAGCCTCTGGGGGAAGGAAGGACCATTTGTGAAGAGTGCTCAGGAGACGTGAGCTGTTCCTAGGGGTCTTTTGGCACAGGAATCTTAGTTTAGGCTGCCGGGACTCACGCAGGAGCCTGGACTGGAAGGGGGAAGGGAAGGCACGGCAGCTCGCAGATACCCCCGTCAGTTAGAGGGGAAGCACGCGCTGTCAGGAAAACGCTGTTTTCCCTGTTTGCAGCCGCGCGCAGCAGCTTCCACATGACTGACGCCGCTTGCGTGCTGCTGCGCCATGACTGCCGTACAGTTCTGGGACCTAACCATGACGGCTCGTGTTTCCAGTTTGTTGACTATTTGATTAACAGTCTGTCTCTGCTGTCCTTTTTTTGATTATGTAATTGTGCTTTAATTTCTAGCATTTATTGCTGGCACCATCTGATGTGGCAGGCTGGGGGATTTTTATCAAAGATCCTGTACAGAAAAATGAGTTCATCTCGGAATATTGTGGAGAGGTAAGGCCTGCCGTCAGACATGCTCAGTGAGATCGTTCAGAATTGCTGTTTGCTTCGGATCAGTCTCATTGGGTGGGGACACTAGATTGGATTAGAAGTAAATTAATATAAAATGCCTGTTGGCTTGGACTTCTTCGTGTTTGTGGGTCTGAACCTCTTCAGTTCTAGCCATGTCTACCACCTGGGGACAAGGAGGGGAATGAGAGGTGCTGCGTAGTTTGTCCTTTTTAATCTACAGCTAGTTCCCAGGGACATGGAAACCAGTCATCAGCAACCTGTCTTTTACAGGTTAAGTTGGGGGCGAAATCATACAACGAGCTTCACTTTATTTCAAAGCTACCACTTGTCTTTTTACTCAGCAAGAAGGACCTAGTTACTTCTTCCAGGCGTAATGACTTTGGAGAAGGAAAAAGTGGGGGCTGGGCCATGCTCAGTGGTTAGAGTGCTGCCCCAGTATGCACAAGGCCTGGGTTCAAATTCCCAGCATCACAAAAAGATAGTGGGGTATGGTGGTGCATTTGGGAGTATGAGACAGGAGGACTGCCAAGAGTTCAAGGCCAGCCAGGGCTACATAGTCTAGGACCAGCCTGGACTACAGAGCAAGACTATCTCACAAAAAGAAAAAACTGCCCATAGGGACCCCTTTCATTGAGTACCTGCAAGAAGGCCCCAGATTCTCTGGATCATCCGTCTTCTGTTATGTTCTTCCAGGCTGGGTCCCTCCTCCTTTCTCCCAGATAATTTCCTCCTGTACTTTCATTTTGTAGATTATCTCTCAAGATGAAGCGGACAGAAGAGGAAAAGTGTACGATAAATACATGTGCAGCTTTCTGTTCAACTTGAACAATGGTACGCATCTGGGCTGGAAGGACTTACCTTTCCGAGTTGGTTTGGGAGCCGTCATACGGCCGAGGAACTGAAGTGAGAGTCAGCAAGGTGACCGGAAGGACCTGACTGTAGGAGCAGCCTCTGGTGTTCCCTGGTTACGTGGCACAGGCTGCATTGTTCACACAGAAGGACCTGGAGCTGAGGTTCTGTGGGTGCAGATGGAGTGTGTGCAGGCACCCATCCTTCCTGCAACCCCTGCCAACTGTTGGGGAGTCTTCACATCCTCCTCTGCTCTTGCTTCTTCCCTCATGTTCCTGAGAACTGGAGGGTTGACTAAGGCAGCGTCCCTCCTCCACCCATACTGCTGGCCTGGAGAGGGCATGTGCGTGCTTTAAGGAACAACTTCCAGGCTTAGCCCAGATACGATTCTGGACCGTTAGATTATGAAGGCAGAGGGGCTGTGTGACCGTGTGGATGCACCAAGTGTGCAAGGTGGCCAGAGAACCTCTCAGCTGGGCCAGCACAGTTGTTGCTGCATTTTTTTTTTCTATGAGTATGTTCCATAAAAACTGGAAATGCCTGACGTTTGGAGGAATTTTGGTTAATATTTTGGTTGTTTTATTCAGTAGCGTGTATTGGGAACTGATCAATTAATAGCATTGAAGCAGTGATCTTGAATTAACCAAGGGACCTAGAACAAGCATTTTTTTTTTTTTCAAACTCTGAATTTGGTTGAATGATTTGATTTTAAAGTCAGCCTGGAGAACTATAATCATTTGTATTTCCAGAACCATCCTAACCAGGCTTACTGCTCTATTCCTGACACTACCCCCTGGGTTATGCTTGTTTTCAGATTTTGTGGTGGATGCAACCCGCAAGGGTAACAAAATTCGTTTTGCGAATCATTCAGTGAATCCAAACTGCTATGCAAAAGGTACGTGCGTGTGAAGTCAGGGTTGGTGTTTAACAAGAATTCCCTGTCAGTCCAGTGAGAAAGGCTGGAGGACTTCTGGAAGTGCTGTAATGTGAAAAGTCGATCTCCGCTGGTGCAGGCCCACTGCTCACTGATGCCTGTGTGTCTCTTTTCAGTCATGATGGTCAATGGTGATCACAGGATAGGTATCTTTGCCAAGCGGGCCATCCAGACTGGTGAAGAGCTGTTTTTTGATTACAGGTTGGTAAAGTACATTTTGGTGTGATTTTCTGGGCATTTCCACCTGAACTGTTGTCTTAGTTACTTTCTCATTGCTGTGACTCACTCCAGACATGCACAAGTTAGGGGAGAAAAGTTCAGCTCAGTTTCAAGTCACAGTCCATTCAGGGGTGGCCGGCGACAGTGAAGCACATGGCAGAGGTCGCGGCAGCTCCTCATGGCATTGCAAACAGGAAGCCAAGCCATGTCCCAGAAGGAAGGAAAGCAGCAGCCTTACCCTTCCAGGTCCCATCCTAGTGATCTGCCCCTTCTGCCCTTCGCAGGTCTAAACCTCTCTGCACACCTATAATCCAGTCCATATAGCCTCTAATCTATACTCTGTGACACGCCTGTCTTCCACCACATGCCCACCCCTTCACCCCTCTGGACAGACTCCCCATCTCCCAACAGCACGTGGTTCTCTAGACAATCCGTAACATCCAGATACGTGAGACTTGGGGGACATTCCAGATCCAAACCGCAGTAACTGGACAGAGACGGTTTCTCAGACTGCTTGCCACAGTCTTTGCCTTGGTCAGTCACTGTACTATGGTTACTGGTAGGAGGAGTTGGTTATGCTGTTCTGGTAAAAAATAAGCAAGCATTATATCACATGCCATGTAGAAGGCCCTGTTTCTCACTCTGCTATTGACAGCTGGGTGTGACCCCCAGACTTTTCACATTATACATGGCTGTCATTCAATGTTTAATGCTTACAATCCATTTTCTAAAGTAAATGTGATTGTACTGTATTTACTGAGGTTGTCATACAGTATTTTCACTTGACAATACCATATTGTCACGGAAGGCACATTGAGATGCTTAGTGCCACAGCACTCACTACTCCCTTTGCCCCAGGACCTTGCTGGACTGGTGCTTTGCCACTGGGCTGCACCTTGCGCCCATCGGTAATTTTTCAGGTGGTGCTGACCTGGTCGTCATGTGGATTCCTCCTGGGGGAGGCTGTTGGGAGATTTGGGACACTTGGACAGGGAAGGCCTTAGGCTAGTAGTTTACATCCTTGGGCTCTGTGGCATTAATTTGACAATATATTTGGTATCTGATTAAAGATAAAGGCTTAAAGGTTTCTAAGACTTCCTGTGGCTGAATATACATTCCATCCAGAAGCTGGTAGGGGAGGTATACTGTAACAGAACCTAGGGCCTTTGCATGAGCTATGCTTTCATCCCGAGCCCTATTTATTTGTAGTACTGGAGCTTGAGTGGAATCAGGGCCTTTGCACAGAGCCACCCCCTACCCCCCTGCCCTTTTAAAATTTGAGTCAGGGTCTCAATAAGCTGAGTGGCCCAGGATGGACTCAAACTTCGTAGTCCCTATGCCTCCCAAGCATAGAAACTGTTCTTGAGTACTGAATTGTCATAAACTGGGCCCATGTGACATGGTTCTGATGGCACCTGCTTCACAGTGGACAGAACGAAATGAACCTCACCTGGGTCCTTTGGGGTGGGAGGCAGAGCCACCCCCTGGCATGAATCTCAGTGCATCTGTCTGTGGGAATGACCGGCTGGGGCCACCCTGTTTCCTGGGTCTCCAGGCATACTGACGTGGCACTGCCCTTGGGCCATCTGCTCACGGAGAGGCAGCTGGGAGCACCACGGGCTGCAGCTCGGCCTGCTTCTCTGTTAGACAGTGCCTGGATATGTGGGGCTGGCAGGTGAACGTGTTCCCATGTGTTCAGCGGGCCTGCTTGCGTGACGTTCTGCGCATGCTCACTCTTCTTCATGTCGTTGCAGGTACAGCCAGGCAGATGCCCTGAAGTACGTGGGCATCGAAAGAGAAATGGAAATCCCCTGACACCTGCTACCTCCCCCTCCTCTCCGAAACAGCTGCCTTAGCTTCAGGAACCTCAAGTACTGTGGGCGACTTAGGAAACGAAAATGCAGTCTGAAATTCTGAATCTGCAAAGTACTGTAACAATAATTTATAGTAACGAGTTTAAAAATCAACTTTTTATTGCCTTCTCACCAGCTGCAAAGCATTTTGTACCAGTGAATTTTTGCAATAATGCAGTATGGTACATTTTTCAACTTTGAATAAAGAATACTTGAACTTACTGAGTCGGAGATCAGATTTAATCATCTAGTTCTGGAAAAAGACTGTCTCCAGTGGAGAAGCTCACATTTAACTCCTTTGGTTTTTCAGTAGCCTTTCTAAGAATCTCGATTTAACTAATTTTGCCCATTGGCAGTGTGATCTACCTAATACACTTATACAGTGGTGTAACTGATTGCATAGATTCTAATTAACACGTTACTACTGCCTGTGGGTACACAGGAGTCACCAAGTGGCTAATACCATATGCATATTGAGTTTACTAAGGCAAGAGCTTGACCCTGCACACAGGTTCCTGGGGTGGGGGATGTTCTGGAGAGTTGCGTATCCTTGAAAATGTTATTTCATCCCCAAGCCTCTGGTCTCCATTGGTAAGATAACAGTTGAATCAGGTTACTCCTGAGAACCTACTTGGTTCTAAATTCCTTTAGTCTAAATGTAGTCCTTAGAAATACAGTAGGGGCTAGAGCAACGACTCAGCTGTTAAAGGGCTTGCCTAGCAAGCGCTAAGTACTCAAGTTCGATTCCCCAGCACTACATAAGCCAGGTGTGGTGGCACGCGCCTGTAATCCCAGCACTGGGGAGGCTGGAGGAGGATTGCTGACTCCAAGGCCAGGCTGGGCTCTATACATAGTGAGTTCAGGACCAGCCTGGGCTACCGAGTGAGACCCTCAAAAAAAAAAACCAACCAACCAAAAAAAAAAGTAGAAAAGAAATACACCTACCTACAGAAGATGACAGGTTTAATCAAACTAGTTCCACATCTTGAAGGGTCTTGCAGGTTCCTCTCGCTGGGCTCACCAGCAGGTGGTTGTGATCCCAGCACTGGGGGGCTGAGGCAGGAAGATGACAAGTTCAAGGCCAGCCCAGGCTGCGTAGTGACAGCCTGACTAAACAACAAAAGCCGCTCTGCTGCCCCCCAAAGTGCTCTCCCAAGGGCCCCTGGAGATGGCACGTGGCCTGTCTCAGCAGCACTCACTTCTCGGCACCCCAGTTCACTGGCAGCACTGCCAGGCAGACTGTCAGGGAACGGCGAGGTTGGTTTGTGGCAGCAGTTACATGGTACCAAGCTGCCATTTCTACACAGTTGGATAAAATTTTATTTCCGTGGTCATAGTATAAACTATTCCAACAGACATACCCTGCTTTGCAGCCCACAGGCCGACCTCTGGCTGCTGTCACATCTATGTACAGGGCCTCGTGCGTAGCGACCTGTATCCCGAAGTTAATTCCCACCGAATCTGGCAGGGAGAGCACATCTCAGACTCTCACCTCTGCTCTTACGTCTCTTCCACGGTTTTCCAATGCTGATTATTGGGACCATTTGTTTCTGTGACCCTCACCTTCCACCCAGGAAAGGGTCCCCTGTGCCCTAGGTTGCTGCCGACTGAGTGGTGTGGCAGTTCCTGCCCTTGGTCGCCTTTCATTCCACCCTCAGCACTGAGCGTGCCGGTGGGCACTTAGCTTGCTGTGGCCTTGTTCCTTTCATGCTTGGGTCATCTGTCCTTTAATCTAATGGCCATGCTTACCCACAGCCAGCGGATGGCATCTATTGGTTCTCACACGTGCCTGTCTGGGATGCCACGCACTGCATGGTCCCGGTAGCATCCCAGCCTCAAGGCCCGGAGTGCCTCGCGCAGCAGGGTGGAACTGGGCGGAACCGAGCGCAGCCGAGGAGTCCCGATGCTGGGCACTGTCTGCTGTGATCTCGGTGCGTGATGCACTTTTCAGGCTGACTGGACTTGGACCTGCCTGCCTGTGCCTGCCGCATCTTGAGTGTTTTTCTTCCCTTCACCCTGCCGGTCCCCTGCTTCCCACAGCTACAGAGCTGACCTGCTTTGTCTCTGACTTGCTCTTTTCTATGTATTTTGTTGCTCACACATGACAAACCAAGTGCCTCTTAGCTGCATCTCCACTGGCTCGCTCAGTGTGCTCTTCAGGAGCTTCCTTGCACACTGTGATCTGACCAGATGCACCAGTCGGCCGGGTGTGTGCAGGCGTGCGGCCTCATGCACGGCACAGCCACAGGAAACTTGACGGAGGTGGCGCCATGGCCACGAAATGACACTGCCGCCAAAATTCTAATCCAGGATATGTGCTGTCTTGTACTGAAACAAATGACAGCCACCCACCTAGGTGAAGGTGCTTATTTCTCAGTATCTTCTGGCTCACCTGATCTCCAGCCATCCGCTCAGTCCCAGAATCAAATGAACTAACAAGTCATGTGACTTAAGCTTATGGACAAGTCACAAAGACAGGATCCCCCCTGATGGTAGCAGGCCTGTAATCCCAGCACTCCGAGGCAGGAGGATTGGCTGTGAGTCTGAGGACAGCCTGGGCTACAAAGCGAGACCCTGCTTCAAAACAAAACAAAAAAACCCTGTGTTAAGTAATTCTTACTAGAATTAGCTAAAATAAATGGCTTACTCCCTCAGCCCTTGGTGAGGGTTTACGTGTCCCTACTCCATATAAACAATAGAAGTCGCCCCTACTCACCTGTTACATGAGGTCATGGCCACTTGATGGGTATATGGACTGGAAAGGTGAGCTTAGGTGTAAGTCAGTGATTCTTTAGGAGAAAAAAACAACAGTCGAGGTAGAAAGGAGATAAGGAAAAACAAATTGTCCTTGATATTGGCAACATCCAGGTATACGGTTCCCATGATTCCTATACCTATCGTCCCCATCCTGTGCTGCTGGAACATTTTTTCTCCTTCCTGGTTCAGCACACTCAAATTCCTTAAAGATACAGTAGCCCTTACAAGGGCGGCAACTGAACCTATTCCTTGAAAACACGGGTTCAGAAGGTCCAAGATGTTTCTAGGCCACCATCTTACAGGACACCTCCAAAGACATCCATGTCCCTAGCCCCAGGCCACACTGTGCCTTTCAAGAGCCTGTTTCTGACTGTGGACTTTAACTGCCTAAGGAATCTGTCTTACTCTGACTCCCCCTGAAGTTCTTTTCCCTTGAGTCGTCCTCTGGGAGGAGTTCAGGTCCTCAGCTCTTCTGTGGGAGATGCCTCAGACCACGTCTGATAACACCCTGGAGTTGAGTTCAGACGAACAGATATGCCAGTCGTGTGTGTGTGTGTGTGTGTGTGTGTGTGTGTGTGTGTGTGTGTGTGTGTCAAAAACCTAAATTTAACAGGAAAATTAGGTACCAATGTTCAGTAAGGAGCAAAGCATCTCAAAGTCTCAAAAAATTTTTAAAATCTTAGGACCCTACTAGTCCTATAGCTGACTTACTGGCCACCCCCATCCACATCCACAGGGGTTGCAGGGCCTGTGCCCATGTTCTGAGGTGCCCCAGAACAGCAGGTGCCAGGTTGCTGAGCTGCCTGGCATCTCTCTTGGGTAGAGGAACAGGACCACTCAGGACTCAGTTCAGCCTCCCCAAAGGCGGAATGTGAATTCTAAGGAGGTAAAATTGTGGATTATAAAGTCTGTTGCTGTAATACTATTTCTAACCTCTTTGGCTATTAAGCCAAAATAAGCACTGGTGACAGCGGCGACAGCTACACTGCAGGCTCTTGCTGTAGAATCCAGCAGCCAATATCACTGCCCCAAGCTTAAGTGCTTTCATAAAAAGGCTCCTGATAGCCTCAAAAACCGTTAAGGGCAATTCTGGGTCTTTACTCTGGGAAGCTGAGGCAGGAGGATCACCAATTCAAGCCCAGCTACAGAAACTTAACGTTAATGGGCTGATATTGTAGCATAATGGGAAAAGTCCTGATTCAAATCACCAATACTATAAGAAACCCCCCCACCCCGGGGAAAAAGCCCAAACCTTGTAGTCAATAGCCCCTAGCCGGTCAGGGCGTGGCCTTCCCTGGGATGCTGGCGCAGGCTTGGTTTAGCAGGCTTTTGTTTGCTTCACAGCTGCTAAAGACGGCCTTCTACGCTGTCCGGAAATAGGCTCCTCACGGGCCCCTGGCGAGCATGCCGCACTCGTGAGGGGCTCTGGGCCCAATTCTTGGGCCTGTATTTGGCAAGTCCTTAGGGTTGGGGCGGGTTAGGGAACAGAGGCTGGAGACCTCCAACAGCGTTTTCTCTCCCTTTAACGGGAAGCAGCAGTTCAAGGCCTCGAGGACGGGGAGTTCTTCAGGTCCCGGGCACACGCCAGGCACGCACCCGAGGGCTCGCCCGATCCCCAAAGGACACGAGACCCCCCCGCCAGCTTTTCTGTTCTTCCTGGACTCGCCCAGGTTCTGGGAGCGGGTCCACGGGGTTTCCTCGGTGTTACCGGCTGCAGACAGGACAAACTTGATGGCAGAGCCTGCTGTCACCCCCGTCCGTCCCGAGTAGGGGCTGCAGCCGGGACCGGGCCGGAGGGGAGCAGCGTCCGTGTCCTGGGACCCTTGCTTTCTGCTTGGTTTAAATACTGGAAACCTACTGGTAAGACTGTTTCAAACAGATACATTCAAAGTGTGGAAATCTGTACATGCATCAAGCGCCACTCCATTCTGAGGAAGCTCGGGAATCCGGCCGTCCTGAGCTGCTCGCCTCCTTTCTGCTCAGACTCCAGCGCAGAATCCTGCCAAGATGTGCGAGAGTTAATACAACAGGCACTCGGAGCTCAGTTTCACAAGGAAAACGACGCTGAGTGGGGCGGGCCAGCCACACCGAGCCCAGCGGGCTCTGGCCGGGGGCAAGCTCGGGAGAGCCATGCAGCAGCCAGGCTGGAGAACGAGGGGAGGGGGCGCGGGAGGCTGCGGGGAGGCGGCGGACAGGCCACCGGGGCGTCCGCGGACATGCGGGGAGGCGGACGGTGCCCTCCTCAGAGACACCTTTCTGAGGAGCCAGGAAGAACTCACCAGCAGCCGCTGCCTGAAAAGCCAGGCTCTGCTCTTCCTGGGAGCCTGCTGGACATCACGGGGGTCTGCTGACTTTGGCCCCGGGCAGCGAGGCAGCAGGGGATGGGGGGTGGGGGTCGGCTGCGCCGGGGCGCCTCCCACAGGTTCCGGGAATGGCCGGGGCTGGCCCGCTGCTACCTGCACGCCAGCTTCTCTGCTCCCATTGCAGGGCTCCCCACGCGGCCTCAGCTTCCCCAACAGCCCTCCCCGCATCGGCCAGCAGAGGACCAGCTGGCCCGCCTTACGGTGGCAAACGCCGCCTGGTGTGCGCCAGCCTCCCGCGCCGCGCCCCAGCCACGACCATCTTGGAGGTCAGCAGAGGCGGGAGGGCCACGTGACTCGGGGTCTTCATCTTTCTATGTAAAAGAACGCAGCCCTCGCAGGCTGCGGGGAGAAGTTGGGAATATACACTGGCACCAATCCCTGAGTCTGTTGTTTACGTACAGAAATTAGTAAAACTTAAAACCAAATGCGACTTGTACAGAAATCTTTTAATTTTCTTTATTTTCACACATTAAAAAATGAAACACACTATACAAATGGTTTTTCATAGCAGATTACAGGTGGGTCCATTCAGACTTGCTCTCAAAGTGCTGCCAATGTTACAGGTGCTGCCTGGGACAGCAGCGGTAACCAGGTGGCCCACGGGTTGATTTAAATGCAGTAGCATGCAGCCCTCGGCATGAAGTGTCAGTTCCCCTGTCCTTACATTAGGTTAGATGGCATTGGCGTCCGTATATACAGACTTGAAATGGGTCAGTCCTGAGCAGTTCTGCTGTCAGTCTGAGAGCCGCCGATGGAGTCCTGGCCTCAGCTTTAAAAAGTGAGGTCTGCGGGGCGGCAGGTCGGCGCGACGGCAGGCTGGCCGCTGGGAACCGAGCTCTCTCCTTCGGAATGTCTGCCGTGGGTCGCACGGTCCCGTCCAGGAGGGCTAAGCCAAGTAGCTGTAGGTGTCCTTCTCACCATCTACCCGCTCCAAGTACTCTTTCTCAATCAGAATGTCAATGCATTTCTAGGCATTATTTTCCAAGCAAAGAGAAACACAAATCATTATCAGAACAGGCAGGCTTCCTGACTCCTGGGCACCGCGGCGAGCAACCAGCCCGGAACATCTGCTTAGCCCGCGCTTGACTGCCCAGGCAGCTGAGATGATGGAGTCCACTTCAGAGCCAGCGCTGGAGCCACGCTCCCACCCAGCCCCCACCCAGGAACTGGAGTCAGGCTGTGGGCACATCAGGGCCACCCACTCCCTTCCTACTGCAGTCTGGCTGCAGTCTCCACTGCCGGCAACACCCTGGAGAGCCACCCACCCACGGCCGCTGCTGCCCGAAGAGCCACTGTCCACAGGCAGGCTGGTGGCCACCTACTACCCTCGAGGCCTGGGATGTGCCCGCAGACTGCTAAGGTATTTTATTTAAGAACAGGTAGAACACAGAACACGAGTAGAAGGTCCCGCTACCCGGGAGGGGAGCCCAAGGGAGCTGCCCGAGTTACTATTTTTAAACAAGCCCAATCAGAAAGAAGCCAATGTGACCCAACAGCACGAGGGAAGTGGGGGGCAGGTGTGTTCACACGGGGCACAGGGGCGAGTGGCTGCTGGGCACAACCCACCAGCTGCAAGAGCACGCGTGTCACGCCACGTTTGTACGTCGTTATGATCAGACCAGGCCACGTAGGGGTCTGCTACGGGAGTGCATGGGGGCTTCGGCGACACTCTGGCCTCTCACCTCTTACCACACTTACTTTGTGAAAATCACCAAGGTCTGTGCCGGTGGTGCACGTCTTGGTGTATATATTTTAAGAGAGGGCTAAAATTAGGCCTGTTTTCACGTGTAGAGATTTGTCCCTGTGCCAGCACATCCCACCCTGGCCTACTCCCTCTACCCGAGGATGGGTGCCGCTGCGTGTGACCCCTGTACCTTGATCACTGGGACTCGGGGCTTGAACCGGGAGGACAGCTGCGTGAGGACTTCACCGAGCAGTTGCTGGTGCTTCAGGACCTTCCTCATCTTCATGATCCTCACGATGGCCGCCTAGGAACGAGCAGGGAGACGTGCACACTGTGAGCTGCAAAAGCCGCACCAAGGCCAAGGCCCAGCCCTGTGCCGGGACCGTGGCCGGTGAAAGGTGCCACTACCCTGCGGGAAGACGCCCCCTGCCCTAACTGCAACATTACCAACCTGACAATGTTTCCGCTGTAAGAGTGACTCCACTAACTGGATTCAACTATGAAGCATTAAAACCCCTCAACCTCAAAGCCACGGACGGAGCCTGCCCCCCTCTACTGTCCTTCCCTCGGTCGCGCTGAAGTCCCCATGTGCCTCGACAATGCGGCTGCACTATTTTGCCTTGGGCTGTCTCAGCACCAGCCATAGCACAAGTCACCCCTTGGCCGTGTCCCTGCAGGGTGCAACCACACACAGGTGCTCATCACCTGAATCAGGAGCTTGCGGTCCTCCTCGATGTTTTTGTGCGTGGTTTCTTGTTCCTGCTTCTGTTCGGTTTTCATTGGCACGTTGATGTTAACCCTTAACTTCTTACTGTCAAGAAAGCCAAGGAACCAGTCACCATCGCTTTAAAGGTGGGTTGGAGAGTGCCTGCCCAGCGGGACAGGGCGCTGTCCCGCTCTGCTATTAATTGTGACAGGAGAGACATCTACGCCTGTTACTCTAGCTACTTGGGAGGCTGGGGCAGGAATGTAAGTTCAGGGCCAACCGGGACAAGTTGTCAAGATCCTGTCTTCAAAGAAAGGGCTGGAGGAACGGCTCAGTGGTTATAGCACTGGCCTAGCAAGCGCTAAGTCAAGCATTAAGGACCGGGGTCGATTCCCCAGCACCACGTAAGCCGGGCATAGTGGTGCACGCCTGTAATCCCAGCACTCAGGAGGCTGAGGCAGGAGGACTGCTGTGAGTCCAAGGATAGCCTGGGCTATAGAGTGAGACCCTGTCTCAAAACAAAACAAAACAAAAAAGAGAGAAGAGAGGAGAGGCTGAGGACCCAGCTCAGCTGGTTTTAATCTCCACTACTGAATAAAAGACCACCTTTACCACAGGAATTGGGGACTTTAATGTGCTGCCCCCAAATTCTGTCAAGTGAGATGTTCCCAGGGTGCCAAGGGCTAACTAAGTCTATGGCCTAGGACTGATAACATATTAAGTTTTCCTTACTTTTTATAACCAAGATATAATTTTATTAAGGTATCTGGCTTCAATTCCACCTCATCAACATTCGCGTTTTCATCTTCCAGGACCTGTAAGAGAACAGTGTCACTGTGTGAGTCTCAGGAACTGCCTTTCTTTTGGCTTAACATTCAAAGCAGACAAACATACCAATAACTTCGACTTCAATAAAATCTGTAGGACTTGGGCCAAAATGTCCTGCAATGACAGAGAAAAGAGCAGTGAGTTACAGGAAAGAGCAGCAGTAACGGCGCAGCCCAGGGGAGCGGAAATGTCTTGCCCCACCACCTCCCCGGACTTCTAACGCAGGAACAAGCCCTTTCCGGCCTTGAATACCACTGATAAAAACTGGAAACTATTTACATAAATGTTAGAAAAAATTTTCAATTAAACTACCAGGAAACTGTCCACTTTTTAAAGGCCTGACATTTCACCTTAGACAATGATCACGACAAAATCATTTTAGTTTTCTTCATGGTGGTGCTGGGGACGGAGCCCTGGGACTCCTGCCTGGCACTTGAAGAGAGGCCCGGCCTTGCCACTGAGCCATGGCCGTGCTGTCAGGCGAGACAGCTGCAGCAGTGAAGGAGCCTGGGGCAGTGACAGGCTGCGAGTCCCGCCTCAGGCCACCCTGTGGCCACTGGGCTGCGGCCCCTTCTAGTTCTGTGACCTGACAGGGCCCACAACGCCGCTCTCCGGGCACTCACTGACACCAGGCTGTCGCCACAGCAGACAGAGGTCCTGGTCCAAGTGCATGGCTACACCTGAGAACAGGAGGCCACTAGTATAGTTACTGCCCTGACCAGGGTGGGGAGTCACTGTACTACTGGGAGGCAGCACAGAGCCCTTCATACCTTTGGGGGTGGGGGACTGAGTCCTCTCCTCACACTTCAGGCTCCCCATTCTATTATTCATTTATTTTTTGAGGTAGGCTCTTGTTTTATAATTCTGGTTGGTCCAATTTCCCCACTATGTCCCCAGGCTGGCCTTGAACTCATAGCAATCCTCTTGCCTCAGGATCCCTAGTGCTAGGATTACAGGAGTGCCCCACCATGCCTGATTATGTGGTGGTGGGAATTGAACTCAGAACCTTCTAAGTGCTCTAACCACTGTGCTATTCCTCCCAGTCCCTGTCTCCTCATTCTAATAGAGGCAAGGAGGAATCAGAAAAGACCTACAAAGGAAACTCCTCTGGTATTAGAAGTTGAAGATATATCTGGGACTAACTTGAATGATTATAAAATACGTGGCTTTTCTGTATTTCCCAAATATCCAGTATTAACCAGACACCACAACCACATATACACAAGGCAGTAACAGATGAATGTCCTACATGAATATAAATACAAAAGTCCTCAAGAAAATACGGGTCGAGAATCCCTTTTTGGAAGTGCTTGGGACCAGAGCACTTCACGTTTCAGGGTCTTTTAGATTCTAGAACATTTACTTAGATATTAATGGCTGAATATCCTGAATCCAAAAATTCAAAGCTTAAACTTTTATCTGCAGATGATATTGTATAGTGAAAAAAAAAAATCCTAAAGAATCCCTCTGCCAAATTATCAGAGCCAATTAGTTACGGTGACCAGATCCAAGAACAATAAACAACAGGCAGCTGAATTTCACACACTAGCAGTGACCAATCACACTACAAATAGCTGAATTAAAGACAACTGAAATAGAAAGACATACCACATTGATAGACTTCAAGAATTACCCATGTCGTGATGCCACTATCCTGCAAAGTCACCTTACAGATTCAATGCAATCCTCATCAAAGTCTCAACAGTGCTTTCTGTAGAAATGAACAAACTAACCCCAAACCCTACAGCAATGTAAAGGACCCAGAAGAGCCAATACAAACAGCAGACTTGGAAGTCTCAATTCTAAAACTTAACAGAAAACAAGTCATCAAGAGAGGATGGTACTGGCCTAAAGAGACATATGGATTACTAGAAAAGAACCAAGAATCTAGAAATAAACTCATACATCTAATATTAACTGCCTCTTAACAAAGTCGACATCGTCATACACAAGAAAGTCTCTAATTTTAGACTAGGCAATGATTTCTCTGATATGCCACTGAACTCGCCAGCAAAAACAAGTGAGCTTCATTAAAATAATAAAAAAGTACAACAAAGTTATTGAGACAGCATGAGCCTTTAAGGCTAATGCAGCAAGAGTGCAGGTTGAAGAGTCCAGCCTGTGAGAACCTGTTTCAAAGCATACAAAAGAGGGCTGGAGGAATGGCACAGTGGTTAAAGTGCTTGCCCTGCAAGTGCATGGCTGAGCGCCACCGCAGCACTACATAAAGCTGGGCGTGGTGGTGCATGCCTGCAATCCCAGCTGAGGAAGGCGGATTATACTGAGCCCCAGGCCAGCCTGGGCTACAGAGTGAGACTCTGTCTCAGGAAAAAAGAAAGAAAAAAGGTTTAAATAGAGCTAAGGATATATAGCTCAATGCAAAGCCCCTGAGTTCTTTTTTTACACTGCCCCAAACTCGCACTGACTAAAGTCTCTTGTTACGGTCTGGACCTGCACTGCCCTCCAAACCCCTCCTGTATGGAAGATGATCCAACCACAGAGGTTGGTCCACTGACCCCCTGCGCTGCTAAGAGGTGAGGCGTGGTCAGGAGGATCACTGGGGCGGGTCATGACCTATAAGGGCACATGCTAGCTCAGCCTCTCTTCAATCTCTGCTTCCTTTTTTGCCAGGCCATAAACAGTTAGCCTTTCTCCAATGAGGCTTCCTTTAGGCCCTTCCACCAATGGCAGGCTGCCCACGAATGGAGTGAGACTTCGTGAAACTGTGAGCTAAAATAAACCTTTCCTTTTTTTTTTTTTTTTGGTTGAGACAGGGTCTTGCTCTGTAGTCTAAGCTGGTCTTGAACACAGTATGGAGCTTAGGCTGGCCTCAAGTTCAGAGCAATCCTCTTGCCTCAGTCTCCCAAGTGCTAGGATTAGAGGAGTGTGCCACTATCCCAGTGTACGCGGTACTGGGGAATTGAACTCAGGGTCTTGCACTTGCTAGGCAAGTGTGCTAATTCATGAGCTATTCCTCCAGCCCAATCTTCCTCCTCAGTTTGTGGGTGTTGGGTACTATGTCCCAGCAATTAAAAAGTGACCCAGACTTACTTGGGAGCTTAGGAGCTAAAAAGACTGATCAGGAGGTGGGTCCTCAGTGGATGAGGGAGGTCACTGGGGCATGACCCTGAAAAGTGTAACTGATTCCTGGCCTCTTCCTCTCTGGCTGTTTAGCTGTTATCCTGCTAAAGACCCTAGGTTCAATCTCCAGTATGGGGGAAAATGTTGATACTGTGCCCCACAGATATTCATAATTATGTCTATTAAAAAGTGAAAATATGACCCCAAAATGGGATAAAATATTTATATACTACATATATGGTAAGGGTCTAGTGAATTCTGACAATTTTTTTTTTTTTGAATTTTGACAATTTAACAATGGACAGGCAAAGGAGTTGAATTTCTCCAAAGATAGAGAAGTGGTCAACAAGCACCCATGCAAAGATTCTCAATAGTATTAGTTGTGAGGAAAACGCAAATCAAAGCCTCGTTGAGGTGTTACGTCGTGCCCACCATGGTGACTGGTAACTGCTGGTGACTGCTGTGGTCTGGATCTGAAGTGTCCCCCAGAAGCTTCCCTTATCAGGATATTGCTGATTACTTCCGGATATTGTGCTCTGCTGCGAGGTGAGCCATGGCCTCCAGATGTGTGCTGATTCTGCCCTTCCTTGCTAGTGTGGCTTCCCTCTGACATTAGGTGAACAGTTTTCCTCCAACTAAGCCTGCGCCATGTACTTCCACCATTGCTGGCTGCCCTGAATGGACTGAGACTTTCTGAAACTGGGAGCTAAAACAAATCTTTCCTCCCTTAAGTTGTGGATGTCGGGTATTCCGTGTGTGTGTTGGGTTGGGGCTGTGTGTGGCTTATATCGAGTTTAAAAATTAAATTTCTTGGAACATACATTACAACCCTCAAATGATGGCATGTATGGGTTCGGCCACCTTGACTGGCCCTGAGCAGCCCTGGCCTGGCTCCCCAGCACCCTGTAAATAGACAGTCACCAGAATGACAAGCTCTACCTGGGGCACAAGTACCAGGAATGAGCCTGATATCCTTGATATCAGCTTGAGACAAGCCAGGCACACCCTGGCTTAGGTATAAACACTCCTGTCCCAACCATTACGTACAACCCCCCTGACCTCAGTTGTGGAGTGGAGCCAGTCTTCCTGCTGCCCCGGGATGCCTTTGGCCTGGGAGCCGCATGAGCTGCACGGGCAGCCGGGGCTCACTCTGCCTCTTTTCTGGCTCTCCTGGCACCTGTGCTGGGCCTGAGGTTTTCTGGCACAAAGCACATTAACATTCAAAAGGCAAAACAATTTTAAAGCAGAGGCACTTGTGTCTTCTCCCCAAACCTCTCCTGCAACATCCACAAGAATAGGGAAACAGCGACTCGGTGGCACAGGGAGCCGGGGAGGCGGCAGGAGTGAGTACCATTTTGATCTGGGTGCTGTCTGTGAGCTGCTGTACAGTGTAGGCATCCTCCGTGTTGTACTGAAGCAGGATGGCCATCTGGAACGTGGACGCCTTCGAGGCACACAGGAGGACAATGTAAGTACATGAAGGAAAACCTCCACAAACATACGCTGGGCTTATGACACAAATTCTTTCAAAAGATGCAAAAAATAAGCACTTCTATTTAAGAGGGAATACACAGTGCTGTATGATACTGCGTACTGCCTGAAAGACCTGTCATTTCCTGCCTTTCCGAACATTAAAATAAGAATTTTCTTCTAAAATGTGTTAACTATGTAAATACACATTATCCATACGCCCATGCCCACACAGCTGGTACATGCAGAGGTGTTAAACACACATCATCATGTTTAATTCTCCTTTGCATGCATGCAGTACTTTACTTCAAATATATGAAACACGTAAAAAAGCAGGAAAGTCTAACAGGGTTTGAAGCCAGCACGTATCTAGCATGGTCCAAGACTACACAGCGGCACATAGTCATAGAGGCTCGTAGCCTCTCTCCCACAGGGTCTGCAGAACGAACTGGGACCATCACTGTGGGCGGAGCAAGACCAGTCACTGGGGAGCCACGGTGCACCACAGCCTGGTCTGGGTGACCCACAAGTCTGCCCCACACATTTTCAGATGGTTAGAAAATGACTCAAGGGAAGGAAGCAAGGGCAACACTCTAAAAGGCTTCTGGGATACCATTGTTTTTTTTTTTTCGTGACAGGGTCTCGCTCTGTAGCCCAGGCTGGTCCTAAACTCACTAGGCAGCCTAGGCTGGCAATCCTTCTGTCCCAGCCTCCCCAGTGTTGGGATTATAGGTGTGTGCCACCACATCCTGCTTTTGTGGTGCTGGGGAATTGAACTCAGGTACTTAAGACTTGCTAGGCAAGTGCTTTAACCTCTGAGCCATTCCTCCAGGCCTGGGACTCCATTCTTAAGATAGTATGCAGGCCATCTGTAACATCGAATCTTCTAAGGGCCCAACATGAAATCTCAGAGGAATGTTCTGTGCCCTGCTGGCCACATGGGGAACATGTCTGTTATAACCCACAATGCACACCGGGAATGCTTGCCCTTACTATTTGTCAACTACTTCAATAAAGCTGATGTCAAATGACAGATGTGTGCAGAGAGAGAGGAGGGGTGGGGGAAGAGACAGAAAGGAAGAGAGGGGAGAGAAAGGGGTACCTTATTTGTTTCTGTCTTTGAAAAAAAAAAAACCAAACAAACCCAGAGCAGGGCAGAGCGGCAGACAGCTCTCTTCCTACTGAACGTGGCCGACACACGCCCTGCTAACCTTCCTTCCATCCAGGAAGGCAGCACGGACATTCCAGGTACCACAATACAAAAACCTGGACTCTTCCGTGTGTATTCATAAAACACAACCCCAGCTGAATGTTTTACTCAGGCTGATAGAGACATCTGGACCCAATATGATAAACTACTACCCATTTTCACTATTCAATTAGAGCAGAGTTTTAAAAGTATAAATTAATAAGCTACTGAACAGGTCTGATTCCACAGTACTTAAAAATTAGCTGGGTGTGATGGCACACGTCTGTAATCCCAGTACTTAGGAGGATGAGGGAGAAGGACTGTCTTGAGTCCGAGGTCAGCTTGGATGTCATAATGAGTTTAGGAGTAGCCTGGACTACAGAGAAAGAACCTACCTAAAAAAAAAAATGAAATAAAATAAAAGAAAAAAAGAAAAGAAAAAGGAAAGAAAAAGGGGGAAAAAAGAAAAAAGGAGCAGGAGAGAGATGGTGGGGCCCACTAGGGGTATAGTTCAGTGGCTGAAGACCCTGCCCAGCAATGTGCAATGTACTGGCCTTGATTTCCCTGCACCATGTAAAAACTGGCAGGATATGGTAGTTCAAACCTGTAATCCCAGCACCTGGGAGGCTGACCAGGAGAATTCCCATGAGTTTGAGGCCACCCTGGACTACCTAGTGAGTTCAGTTACTCTGAACTACAGAGTAACACTCTGTCTCTAAAAAAGAAAAAGGAAAAGAAAAAGAAAGAAAAAAACCCAAACATGTTTGAGCCTGAGAACCACATGAACTTCCTCTATACAGCTGTCCTCACGAAGCTCACAGTGCAACCTTCTCAGAGATGAACCCAGCAGTTACTTCTGAGTTACTTGCGACGCCTGCCTCACGCAGAAGCGGAAGCAGCGAGAACCTTGGCTCTGATGCAGAGACAGCCTCCCGAGGACTGGAGCCGTCTGCTCGCCTATGACTCTGTGTTGGTGTTGTGCTTGCTGGTACTTACTACTCAGCACTGCTACAAACCCTGGGGGAGTTTCACTGATGTGAAACTGCTCTGTCAAAAGCAAAGAGCTGTTACCATAACCAAATGTGTGAATTTCCAGCTTCTGCAGCCACCACCCGCACATCTGATGTGTCAGGCAGGAGCAGTGCCAGTTACTGAGAACACGAGTCACTTGGTTTTTAAAGTACTTCTGAAGCAGAAGCACTAGCTTGCCCACCGAGGCCAAGTGACTTTCAATATGCGGCCCCGGGCCCACGTGACTGAGACAACACAGGCTGTCTATACTGTTAACTGCCTGTACACCAAGTTAACTCTAGATTCTGTCACGGGAATTACCTCATTCTGACTTCTATAATTAGTCTTTTCATTTGAAATTTAAAAAAATAGTCTTTTCAAAATAAAAAGATGACCTTACCTGCAAAGTATATCTGTTTTTGAAGCAGTTGGTTACCAGCTCTCCCTTGGACAGCTGGTACAACCACGTCAGCTTCCTGCCGCTGTGACGGCTAGCATAGAAAGCTGTAAACCGTTGGTAACTGCGCTCCAGCTGCACAAAAGCATGGTATTATGGGGGATGTGAACTGACCCACCACGACCAGTTCCCTGCCTCATTCTCCCGCACAAAACCAGCGCCTCTACCCGTGTGAAGTACAAACCTCAGTCATGCGACTTCCCCGTAAACTCTAGGGGGTCAAGTCACAAAGGCAGTGCCTTCAAGACCAAGAGGCATCACCCAGGCTGTACTCTATGGGTGTGTGAACACTGCTGCTGGGCGGCATAGTGCGACACGCCCAGCCTCAGCCACCACTCACTCCACATCCCTCTCCAGGAGCCAGTGCTGCCTGAGGTCCAGCAGCAAGGACCCTGCAGGCCATGGACCCTCCCAGCCTACCCCCCCCAGCCCCCCATCTGGAGCAGCACGGAGCCCCTACCTCTGACGGCAAGGCGAAGGTGCACGACTGTTGGAAGGGCCATGATCCGGAGCTCAGGACCTGAATGCTGAAATCCACTAGGGGGGAACATCCGGGAAAACCGTTTATTAGTCCTAAAACCTGAACAACTCCATCATTCAGAAAATGTGGATAAAGAAAAACACATTAAATGAAAAATCTTGCCTGAATACAGAAGAACAGAACATACATAATTTTAACTCATTCAATTAAAACTAGCAAAGGGGGAACAGCCACCTAAAATTACAATAATTTCATTTTAATTTGTAGCTGCAAGTCCACAATCAAAATTGTCAAGCTTACCACTGAGACAGCTTTCCAACTTGTGGGGAATGAAAGACTCAAACACCCATCCCCAACTCTTTTTTGGAGACCAGACCTCACTTTGTAGACTAGCTGCTCCTAAACTCACTATGTAGCCCAGGCTGACCCCAGGCTCCTGCCTTGGTGTCCTGAGCGCTGGGATTGTTGGGATGTGCCACCACATCCAGTTTATGTAGTGTTGGAAAACTGAACCCAGGATTTTGTGCAAAACTTTCCATTTTTCATTTATTAAGATGAAGAGGGAAAAAAAGCACCTATGCTACGATGACACTAGTTTAACTCTGCCAACCCCTACTGTAGCAGGACCCTGGAACACCAGTCCCAATGCCTCCTGGGAAAAGAATTGCTGGAACACCAGGCGAACCAATTCCAATTCAAACCTGAAGCTGCAATGTTTTTGGCTTAACTTTGTGTTTCTGTAGGTCAAGTGAGTGATTTTTTGTAATTAAAAAAGATGGGAGGCTGGGGGGCACAGTTCAGTGGTTAGAGCACTTGCCTACCCACAGTAAGGCCCTGGGTTTGATTCTGCCACACCACATAAGCTGGGCATGGTGGTGCACATCTGTAATCCCAGCACTCAAGAGGCTAAGGCAAGAGAGCTGCCATGAGTTTGAGGCCAGCTTGGGCTACGTGGTAAATTCAGGACCAGGCTGGACTGCACAGCCAGACCCTGCTTTAAACAAAGGAGCAAAAACAAGCAAAAAACCCCAAAGGATGCACACTGAAGTTCAAAACAAGCCTGTGCATGAGACATAGGGTCCACAGGCAGAAGGGCAGAGTCCCAGAAGCCGAGGTGCAAGTCCGCTGCAGGCCTTGGAGCCCGGCAGTCTCCCCTCTACCACACGGAGGAGAGCAGGGCACTGGTCTCAGAATTCCTGAGTGACCATGACCTGCTCACTTAAGCTTTCGATAGTCCTCACCCAGGAAAGCAGCTCACTAACACCTGATACTCACAGTCCAGTGGCTCTGAATTCGTCAGGTGCTTTTTGAATTGCTCGTTTAAGTCTTTGCTTACACCAATGTCTTGAAACATCCGCTGGAGTTTAGAGGTATATTCAAAACCACAAGCTTGCTGAAATGAATCCAGATCACTGTCTCATTAATTTGTACAGAAACAGAAATGTATAAAAGGAATCTTAAGATATGTCACAGTACAATATATATTTGTATGAAACTATCATTAACATTAGTAACAGCTACATTTTATAAATATGCACTGATTAAAGTTAATATGCTATCATTCAGATGAAATGGTACATGCCTGCAAGCTCAGCTATTAAGGAAGCTGAGGCAGGAGGATCACGAGTTGGAGGGCAGCCTGCATAATTTAGGAAGGCTGTCAAAATAAAACACTTCAAAAAAACCCAACTTTAACAATTAGGTCTTCACACACACAAAATAACCATTCTGTGAGCACCTGGGCACAAGGCACTCTGTTACTGTGACAGAAAAAAAAACCTGAAAGAACTTGTTTCTTGTATTCCCTACTATGGACTGGGTTGTCCGCTCACAGGATACTCAAGCCAAGATCAGAGGCAGGGCTCTGGAGGTGGGGGCCGCATGAGGGCCTGCGGGTTGTTTTTAGGGGAGATACTAGTGACCTCTGTGAGCACTCTCTCTACAGGTGTGGATAGCCAGGACCTCCATCTTGGACCTCCCAGCCTCCAAAACCGTGGTTTAGCTCCTGCTGCTTCAGCACCGGCTCTATGAGCTTTTACAGTGGCAGACTGAGCAAATTTAAGATAACCTCTGACTCTTAATTCCAGGTCAACGTGAAGCACACTCTTAAGACCTGGCAGCACTCGCTGGCCTGCTGAGCCCCGGAACATACACAGGGAGCAACACTAAGGCGGCAGGAGGAGACCTGACTCAACAGCACAGAAACACCAGCATCTTTTACCCCGCTGTTACCAAACCCAGAGCAACCTGGATTAGCCAAACAGCTCAGAGCCAGCAGGCTGGGGGAGGAGTGTGGCCAAGGCTGGGGCCCCAAGGCAGAAAGCATGGCAGGTCTGCAGCAGTGTCATGGCACATTACACCCCACAAACTCCTCTGCCTACCAACTACTTGGAGACACTAACCACTGTTGCCAAAACCATGGAAAGAGCCGGGAGAAGCTGGGGCTCACCTTCAGCTTGGAGATCATACTAGCTTCTGCATCATCACTCGCACTGTTTTGGTGCACAAGTCTCTTGGCCAGCATTTTAGCATAGAACTTCTGAAACACGTCTTTGTCCTCTATGTACTTGAAGACGACCATCTGGCAAAGCCACCGACAGGACACATTGACAGAAAACACTTATAAGCCAATGGGCCACGGCCTGGGAGCTCAGTGGTGGCTGCACCCATATGCTGGTGCAAACCACCGCAAAAACTCTGTCCCACAGGGCTTAGCGAAAGGGGCTGCCCAACCTTTAAATCCCACTAAGCTGGACTGGGTGCAGCATCGCTAAAGAGCACATCAATAGTAAAGGAGACACCTCAAGGAGAGAAACCACAGGTGTGAAGTACAACCACCGAGTCCCACATCTATGTGAACAGCTTTACAAACAACTCACAAATAACTATTGAAAATGTGTGAATGGACAGGAAGAACCTTACCACTTGATTGAGTGTGTCTTCTAGCTCTGCCTCTTCTGGGTTCTTGGAACTGAAATTTACCAGACAACATGCTTTAAAACAAAAGGACAGAAATGTACACCAGCATCACCCACCCAAATTCCCCTATCAAAGCAAGGATCTAAGTGTCCAATGGTCAGTCTGGGGGAGCTGGGAATGCAGCTTGCTGAGTCATCACCAATGCTGGGGAGGCTTTCTGGGGATGCTGCTCCCTTTGGGTCACCTCTGCTCCTCAAAGTAATCCCAATAACCTCACTGGATTACCAAGATGGACTATGGTATAGTCCTTACTTTGGTCTGTCAGCTGTGCCCTCTCTGGGGACAACAGATGTTGGTGTTCATGGGTCTCTAGGAAAAGTTTCAAGCAACACGTGGCCTATAGCAACGTGGAATCCCACACTCTACTGCCACTGGGGAGGAACCGAGTGTGAAATAATCATCTGGAATATCCAAGATGAAAACTGATTGCACACATTTGTAAACCACTTCTAAAAACATTATGAAGTTTTCCTTTACGATGATCCATTTAAATATCAGTAAATGAGTTTCACTTTTCCAACTGCTTTTTATAGCTTGCTGTAATTTAACTTTGAAAAAAAAAGGGCACAGTTTCCTTTTAATTGCCTAACAATTGAAGATAATAAAGGACTTTAAACTACGACGATAGAATTGTCTTCTGTGTGCAGTTATGTCTACAAACCCAATGGTGGTCCTTTAACAACTGACTCATCTTAAGAGAAACAGTGATCCAAGGTGACTTCAGGCTAACAAATTTTCAAAGTGTTTCTGTAAGATTCTTTTATGAACAAACCCCCTATTTCATGCAAAATAAAGGAGCTGCTAAACAAGCTCTGAAGAGGTGTTCTGTAACTTAAAGCTGGCTGAGGAAATGCAGCACTGCTCTTGGCTGATGCCAGGCACTGTCTCTCCCTGGGGCAGTCAGTGGTTACTCACTGGACTCCGCTGACCACCTCCATCTTGTTACAAAAACACTTGGGAAACTTCCACCATTCTACCTGTCTGCATGGCTTTGAGGGGTAATTTATAGCACGTAAAGATCATGGATAGAAGGGTTCTGCCACACAAATGGAAGACTCTGTCTAGTATCTCCACATTTTAGTCACTTCTATATTACCCCAGCCTAGAAGTGAGACAGCAAATCATGAGGAGAGCCCACCTAAAGGCCTTTCTCACTCTTGGAGAAGATCTGACTAGGCAAAAGTACTCAACAACTCATGAGACTAGCACAGTGACAAACAGAAAAGCAAATTCTTTTGCCAGAGTTGAAAGCAGTTATTAAAAAAATTAATTTTTTTAAAAAGGGACCACTATTAATTTGGTTTCTGTTCAGATTGTATAAATCTTCCTTCCTTCCTTTCTTTTTAAAAAGGGGATCACTACTGACCTTTGTCAACCTTTCCCCTTTCAGCTACTAAGAAGACTATACAGTTTTCTGTGAACACAGAATTACATTAGACCTGTTACAGCTGAGCTGGCCACTCACTCACAGGAAGCTCTGGATACTATGTCCTGAACCAGTGGTCTTCAGTTCATGGATAAATCTGGTTTACCATCATTTTATTTAAGCTTTCTGCAGTTCTCTTATGTCACACTTATGCATGATCTTTACAAGCTGGTGAGGGTAGGTGCTCTGCATCTCTGTTGCTGTTTGCAGAGGCCAAGCTGCCCTTGGAGAACTTCTTAAAAAAAAACCTTCCTGACACCAGTACGACTGGGGGGTGTGGAACGTGACTATGACAGAAGCCAAGGGAACTGCCCCCTTCACTAAGTTCTTCGGCATTTGCCAGCGAGGGCTAGGAAAGTCACGTGAAGGGAAGGAGACGCTGAGGTAAACCAGGCCACACACACGCAAAGTCAGATATGCAGGAGAGCAGCGCAGCCTGCCACATCACCTCCACATCTCAACACACAGGTAAAGACCAAAGAAAATATCAGTGAAAACAAGGTAACAAAAAAGCAAAAGCTAAGCAGCAACACAACTCATCAAATGAAATTAAATATTTGAAATATACAGAATAACAAAGCACTGCTGTGCACATAATCTTCTGTGTGGGACCAATAACTAGTGGGAGAAGAGGCCAATTTTTCCATCAGAAAATCTTCAATATAGGTAAAATATAACAAATTTCTTATAAAAAGCTTATTTTAAGTAGGTGTACTAAGAAAAAAATATAGTCATTCAATACCTTTTCTTCAGCAAGGAGTCACAGTATCGAGCCAGCAACTCTGGGGACTTACTGGATGACTGAGCCATTTTAGTAACTGCGTTGTTGTTGATGAAGCGACCACACGCCTATGTTATATGAAAAATAGTTAGAGAAAACTGCCCCACCCATCTATGCTGTGGCAAAGTTATAATATGAAAGACTTACCTTATCAAGTGCAGCCACAAAACCAGCATCATTGTTGAAAGCTGACATTACCAGGGCATTGTACTTTTTATGAACATCCAGTACTGTCTGTACATACATTTTGGGGTCCTTAAGTAGAGGAAAATGGAAACAAAATTGGTTACTAGGAATTAAACTGCATACTAATTTAATGTGCTACTACCAAATGTTCTGAAAGGTTTACATGCATCTTCCAAGAAGCCAACCTGACAATCAGAAACACTTCTGGTTCTACCACCAAAACACCCAGGATGTTCTTCTCATATGAAACATGAAAGAAACCAGTCTCCTGATGCAAAATTTAATACTGATTTCAACCTGCTTTAAAAATAGCAAAAAAAAAAAAAAAAAAAAAAAAAAAAAAAAAAAAAAAAAAAAAAAAAAAAAAAAAAAAAAAAAAAAAAAAAAAAAAAAAAAAAAAAAGTCATGAACATTATTAAAACTTCCAAGCAACAGTTTTGTTCAGATACCTTTTTTTTCTGCTGTTAAAAATTCTATTTTTCAAATTCTGAGGTCAGCAGCCTAGATCGTAGCTGAGCAGGCGACACAAGAGTAAGACATGGTGAGAGGATGGGGTGGGGGGTGGAGGAGGAGAAGGAAGTGGTCTTAGCAAACCAGAAGATGCGTGCTGACTCTCAGTAGTAGGAACCATGAGAGCAAGGCCTTGGCCTGGTCCCATCCCAGAAAGAGCACTGGGGACTCAGTAGGTGGCCAACAGGGAAGCTCCAACACAAGGAACACCATGTAAGAGAATTGCAAAGGCTGGTCTCCCGGAAGCACAGGTGACAGCGCTCACAGAGATAGCGCTAGTGGAAGGGCAGGACATGGCTAAGGTGTAGTAGTTGACCCTAAGCATTCACTGCTCACCAGATTCCTAACACCTGCACAACCAAGGTGCCAGGCAGGGATCACTGTGACCCCCCACTTTACAGATGGAGCAAGTACATCACAGTTAAATGTCTTGCCAAGGCTAAGGGGCAGCAGAGCCAGCCAAGAACCCAGGCAGGTGACATCTGAGTTTGACACATTTTCTACAGCTCTGCAGAGGAAACGGCCCAAGTGCCAAGCCAGAAAGACACATATGGAAGAAATCAGGGATATCAGATCTGGGCAAGGTGTGCTGGCCCGGGCAGCTACAACACACACAGAGCTGCGGGAACCCTCCCTTTCAGAGCCAGCGGCCGCAGGTCACCGCACTGCAGGGCTTCGCCGATGCTGCTGAGCCCGGCACCACAGCTAGAGTCTTCCATATTCTCACTCCTCAGCATTTTGGGAAACATCTTCTTTGCTCATTTTTAATTAGTAACAAACATAACTTGTAACAAATAACTAGTAAAAGTATGACCCTATGATGTAAAAACTACTAAAAGTTTTAGGAGTTTCCTGTTAAAAAATAAAAATAAAAATAAAAAAAGAGCAAAGCCGGGCACGGTGCCGCACACCTGTAGTCCCAGCATGTGGGAGGCTGATGCAGGAGGACTGCAGTGAGTCTAAGGCCAGCATGGGCTCCACAGTGAGTTCAGGACAAGCCTGGGCTACAGAGTGAGACCCTGTCTCAAAAACGAGCAAAGGAGATACAAAGGCCTATTATTATTATTATTTGGCATATCTAGATTTTAGGTCACTTTCTGCTTTCATGTCAAATTACTTCACAATAGTCACAGCCTCCCCTCTTTGGACACCGTATTTATAAAGCAGTGCAGCTAGCAGTGAGTGTCCAGACCTGTGGAATGCCAGCCAGCAATTTATCAGATGGTATTCAAACAAGGTTAACAGATTTCTTAAATGAGGCTAACAGCATTACAAAGAACTGCATGCCAAAACTACCAACTTAAGGACTTTCAAAACTTGCTTTCTGGAACACCACACACAGGATTAGTATGAAATGTTTATATCTGTAAACACAGGTATGCTTATCTGTAAGAAAGATTCACACTAAGCAGCAGAGGGGCCACCCCTATCCCATCCAAGGCACTACCTTCCCAGCCTCCAAAGAGCGCTCTCAGGCTCGGTCTCCTGAGATCTCAACCCTCACCTTCAATGTCACACGTCACTATCTCCTGCTCTGGATCCTCATTTGTCACACTGGATCTCATAAGCTGGTAATGACTATGCTTATGCTGTTTCAGGATAATTATACAGTATTTTTTCCTGTTTTTAAAAAATCATTTTTGAAATCTATTTTCTCAGATTTGGGATTTGGAAAAAGCACAGAACTTTCCACATGGAAAGACAAATCTCTGCCATACTAGAGAGGACACAGGAGGGCGGCTGGGGAGGTGAGGCACTATACACCAAGGCCCGGGAAATACAACTCCTGAGATCCAGAGCAGCACCACAAGAGGCCCTGGGCAGAGGTACCTTGCTCTTAAGCCAGTTCTCAATCCCAACACTTATCCAGGGGGAGACTTCTCTGAATGACAAGACAGGTGTTGGCTCCCACCATACAGGGGTCCCTTCATACTTGAAACATGCCACTAATGGCTGCCCCCTTATAGGCACCAGCTCAGGGAAGCTGCTGGAACTCATGTGGTGCTTACACGACTTCACAAAGAGAAAGCATATTTTATCAATCTAACATAACTTTTTTTTTTTTAATCTTTCCATCCTGGAAAAGGTAAACCAAAAAGGAAAAATTATGTACCAAATGGTTCATTTGTTATATAGCTAAGATACAGTTTCTTAAGAAACAGGATCAGTCAGCTGTGACTACTATGCTCAAACTTACTGACTCAGTAGCACCCAAGAACGTGGCTTAAGGAAGTATGCAGGCCTGAGGGGCCATCTCTCCTGATGCATATATAGAAACAGGTGCTAACTGAGCCACTAATGGATGTGAAGAGTCCTTGGAAACCTGTTCTTCCTGGCGCCCCTCAGAGGGCACACCTGGCATTTCACAGGAACAGTGAAAGCAGACAGAGCCTTATACGAGGATTAAGAGGGCTCCCACTAAGGATAAGAAGGGCCTTGAGAAGAGGTAAGAAACAAAGCCTCAAGAAATAGTATAAAATGAAATCAGCGGTGGGTAGTGTATTCCTTTCCCATAGCCTCTGGTCTCTGAACTAACTCTATTTCCATAGAGAACAAAGAGAAGACCAAGTTTCAGCATGTATACTCACCCACCCACCCATCCACTGCTGGGAAAAACGGGTAACTGTGCATGTGTGTGACCCCACTGCCCCATGACTGGGGTGCCCCGCCCCCTCCAGTGGAACAGCAATGTGAAGGCTCACAAACCCCTAAGTAATGTTACATCCTGCATTTTCTTAGTGGAGTTTTTCTACTTCATCATCTAACCTCTTTTTAATAAGCATAAATAAAAGTCCTAAGGAATTATATGCAGCTTAAGGTTTAAAAATATGGAGGTAAAACATCAGCGGCTCAAGAACTGTTACCCAATTGCCACTATTTCAACCTCTGTTTGCCACTCTTTGCTTCAGCCATTTGTATTTCTTTTATGACCGGGGCCATTTGTTTTGGACCACAGTTAATAAACCCTTGTTCACTACCTCTGAATTCTGGTAAGCATTACCATTCCTGAAGTGACCATGTTCAGCCTTTTGTGTTGTGTGTGTTTATCATTTGTTTCATAATTAGTTGAATAATTCATTGTTGTAGCAAGATAAGGTGATTGCTAATTAATCGTGTGGGGCAGTACTCCATGGTCATGGGGCTTTGACCCAGGTGCACCCAACCTGCTGACCACGGGGTGTACACACCTGGCTTGTCCAGGGAAGAGGAACTGTCTCAGGCCACATACAGAATATATAATATCGCATACACAAGTAACAAAACTGCCTTTAACTTTTTAAATTATAACATAGGTGTGTCCAACCAACGGGCCACAGGTTAAGACACAGTCCTGACCTTTGCTACAACAGAGAGTTCTAGTTCTAGCTTACATCTGTGCTTTCTTTCAATCCAGGTGAGGCTGAGTGGTCAGAGGGGAATTCTCAAAGGAGAACCAGGTTAATCTGGTTAGGAAAACCATGACACATTATGGGAGGTTTATGAGAATGTGCTACAAGAAGGGTGAACCAGAGCAGACCCAGAAGTGTACAAACAGAAAGGAATGGGGCTGCCTACTTCAGCAAGGAAGGGGTTCCCAGGCAGGTTTCTCACTGGCCTTGACTCTATCAAAGGTCACTCTGGCACTTGTAAATACACGGGAAAGTGTAACTTAGAGTTAGTTTGATGTGGCATAAAGACTGATTTAGGTAGGCACATGCTTCCATATTGAGTTGCTTGTGGGGTGATTAAAGTCTCAGCTGAAAAGTGTATGCCGGAAATACAATCAACATCCCAGTTATCCTTGGCTTGAAAATGACAACTGTACATTTTCTCTCTTAGAGAAAATGATTATTCTCTTTATTCTATGACAAAAGACAAAATAAAATATCATTTTTTCCTTGAAGTTACAGACCCAATGCTCACAATTTCAGTCACACACTACCAGAACCAATTTTACGTTTTTAGCATTTGTCAGCCTGTGCAACTATATTCGTCAGTCTGGCTTGTACAAAATTGTACTTCTTTTTGTCTGCAAACAACTTTTTCATTCCCAATATTCACTTCATCAAAAACCTACACTTAAGAAAAGTTTCAATATGGAATTTCCCCAACTATATTCAAAATAGGAAATAACAATAATCCCATAAGCCCATCATTTTCCACTTGTAAAGAACAGCCCACAGCTGTAACAGACTAGGATTTCCTTCTCTCCTCATCACGCTAGGAGCTTAGGAATGTGTACCTTGTCCCCTTTGATCAAGCCATGTGATCAATGTGATTAAGTCACAGGTTAGACTGTGGATGTAAACTGGTCTAGCTAATCTTATCACTGATGGGGCAATTTCTCTTCTCTCAGACCACAGAAGGATGATGCCAGGGCTCTGGTTTAAGTGCGTACTGACTGTAGAAGAAACAGGGATACTAGGTGGGGAGCCCAAGTTCAAGTCTAGCAGGAGCCTGCACTGGACTACTCACCTTACTCCACTCCAAGCCCATACACAAATGGGCTGAGCCTTGACTGTTACTTCTAATCCAAGTTCTCAGTCTAAACTACTGCACTTAGTGACTAATTCTGATATAGTCTGTGATTTACCTTTTGGTTTTCTGCGGAAAAACATGCCTGATAGAGCCAGCTGGTTTTATTTCTGCCCAGGAAAGTCTCCACCTGAAAGTGTTCCCTTTCTCTGGAAAAATCACCTCAATCTTGGGATTAGCTATATTATCAAGCATTAATTAACAAGTACTTCCAAGTCTACATTACTGGACTCTTCTCCTGAACATTATTTTGCCATGTTGTTATAGGTTGCTGTTAAGAAACATGGTAACATCATCTATCAACTCAATGCCACACCTGTGTGTGTACTGTGAACAAATCAGACTGAGTCACTAATTAGTGCTTGTCTGGATGAGCCAGAGCCACTGAAAGAGTCTTTTCAGTCCTGGACACCGGGAACAATTAACTGAGCTGACAGCTGATGGCACTTGCCAGCACCCACTGTTTTATTCAAGCTCTCTGGACTGGCTAGAGAAATTCTGAGGCCAGACCTTCTC
The DNA here is from genome assembly GCA_004027205.1 of Ctenodactylus gundi. Taxonomy (NCBI): domain Eukaryota; kingdom Metazoa; phylum Chordata; class Mammalia; order Rodentia; family Ctenodactylidae; genus Ctenodactylus; species Ctenodactylus gundi. Next base: position 28,474 of record PVKB01005471.1, on the reverse strand, counting down.
TCAAACACGAGCACTGGCTCTCACAGCCCACACCTGAGAACTAACTTACCCCAGCTCAAGTTTGCTTCATATCCTGCTGCTACTACTTTCCCTTACTCAACTGATCTGCCATATTTTACCAAGTATGTAAAAAGCACCAAATCCTTCTGGGAAAAGTACTATAGTTAAAACAGTGAAATACCCAAAACTCTATTCTACACAGGCATCATACTAAGCTCTGAGGACACCCAGGTGGATAAAGCCATTTCTGCTAACAGACGTGTTCAGACAGCTGATCTACAAATCAGTGCAAATGCCTTGTAAATAGGCCAACGCGCTGTTATGCCAAAGGGGCATTTTACCACCCTGAGACAACTGAGAAGGCTTTGTGGAAGGAATAGCGTTTGAGCTGTTGTTTTGCAAGATAAACAAGTGCTTGTAGGTAGAAAGGAGTATGTCTAAGCAGCGACAACTGAACTAGGAAGGGAGAGGAAGGACATCTACAGAATGGTGCGTCTTCTGGCCTAGACAACAGTCACGGAAAGAGGTAGTGGGCATGAAGCAGACGGCCCACCGCCACCGCCACCATCAGATACCTGTTAGTAAGAGGAACTCACCTATGGAAAGTGTAAAACTGCGATTCTGAAGTGAAAAAGCTTCAAGGATTTATAATCTATGGTAGGGCAACGGGAAGCACAGAAGTTATAACCCAATATAAAGTGATGAGAGTTGTATAAATGCTGTAAGGGAAGGAGGAGGCAGTTAAGGGAAACTCTTAGTAGAAGGGAAGACTTAAGTAGGTCTCAAAAAGCAGGAGACAAGCCAAGGAGACAGCAGAAATAGCCATGTCAGCGTGAGAGGAGAGAGGCAGATGACATAATAGTTTTTTTTAAATATAATTTTCTCATTTTCTCCCAATTTTATTAGTAGACCTAATAGTTTTACTGGAAGACAATGGTCATGAAAATGGGGGGAAATTACCATGCTTAGAGAAATGAATATAACACAGAAGGCTGAATATTACACGGAGAAAACTGAACTATTAAAGAAAAGGAGATGGAAGAAAGTAACAAGTTAGACTTTGTGGAGAAGAAAAGGTGTGTGAGGGAGGTGAGTGGGTGGGAAGGAGAAGGAAAGGATAAGTGATCAAGATGAGGGAAGGTATGTTAACATACCAATTTTTAAGCTGACTGTTATTTTTACTTGTTACAAATACATACTGATAAAAGAATCAAAAACTATCCTTTGCAGCTGTATTTATTCTTTCCTACAAAGAGTATTATGTCCTGGGTCCACAGTCCCCTCCATGGGCTTCTCAAGTTTTGAGGGCTTTCCCACTGCTGGGAACCCAGACTTGGGGAGGCTTCTGTGGAAACCATGCATTTGCAGTGGCATGGAAAACTCAGGATGCAACTTAACTTCAGATACGAGAATCAAACTAAAATTCAGGGAAAAAAAACCTCCTTTTTTGTAGGAAGTAAGAACAGTATTTGTTTTCCTAAAGAAATATTTGCCTTTATATTAACATCAACTTTAAAAATTCATGACTGTAATATGAAATTTTTTTAAAGAAAATAATTATAAATAAAAATGTTTGAAAGGGACAGCAGATTTATGAAGCTATTACTTTTCTTCAGGGGGAACATGTCAGGTTTTGGAGACACTGGCTCTCTATCACTGAACTACACCCCACACTCTCACGGCTTGTAACTCAGGTAAATCAATGGCTTACATTTAATAAGAGCATTGCTTAAAAGCTAAGTTTCTAATAAAATCCCAAGTGCTGGTAAATACAGTTTATTGATGCTGTCCAATGAAGTTGCCTCCAATACAGACATGATTTTACAGACTGTGCTTCTGTTTCAACTGGCCAGGAAAGAGCAAGAGACAGACTCAAGATACAAAGACAAAGTCCATCAGTTGGCTTGTACTCAAGAGCCTATGATACTAGGCAGTGACTGTATTTAAAAGAAAGATAAAACCATGGGATGGGAGTATGAGACTAATTAGTTCTTGTTTTGGAAAAGATGAATGTTAGAAGAACTGTCCCATCATTTCCAGAAAATTGATGAGAAAATTTATGCTTGTTTTTATTCTATTTACATAGAATACAAGTACCCTAAGGTCAAGCTCACATTGAATGACCATTTGTATAACTACTCTAATACCCGGCTCCCCAGTCCATTCTGGACACAAGGACTCAGGGAGGTGTTTCCTTAACAAAATGTCCAGGAACTTTCTCCTTCAAACGACAAGACAGGTTCTGTGAGAGTTTTAGTAAAGTCTTAACTACTCGGCTCGTAAGCAGAGACACATAGCCATGTCTGCAGTATGCGTAGAAACAGGCCAGGCAGCTCTGCAAGCATTACTTACATTTAAAGCAGCTTCTCCGCACTTCTCAATGGCTGCAAGACCCTGGTTATGAATGTGTGTCTCCAGAAGCTTCTTTAGTTCTCCCAGGCCATCCTGGATTCGAGACACGAGATTATACATGCGGCCCAAATCTGAAAGAATGCATGGAAACAGGAGCTGCTTATCTATCTCACTAGGTGGATGTTTATGTTGAGATGAAAGGTACTCTGAAATAAGTAATTTTTTTCAATAATAATCAAAACATTTCACTGTAACATGGTATTTTCTATTTGGTATAGGTATAGTTTGCTAACAGTAAGAACTGAAGTAAGGCTCTTGTACAAGTTTGTTTTTTCCCTTTATTAGAAGAACTTACTTATATAATAGGAAAAAATGTTTAAAATAAAAACCTTTACCTACTGCTTCCTAAAATTCCCAAAACTGAGATTATTGATATACTACATATTATAGGCATTCAAATATTGGCTTAAAAACTGGAAAGATTAAAGGAAAATTTACACACCACAAAGCAGTCTCTCAAATTCATTTATGAGCTATATATGCATTCATGTTTAATTTATGATAGCCCAAGGAGAAAAATTCCAAGCCAAGCATGGATGTTTGACTGAACTCCTACCATGTCCCAGTAAAGAATGGAAGCAGTTGAGAGAAACACAAAACAATCTCCAGGGCTCTCCAAAGGAAGAATATGCAGAAAAAAAACCTACATGTGATGTCACTTAATACCTCAGTGTATGAAATATGTTATGCTCCAAACGAGGCTGGGAAGATTTTCTTCCTTGAAAGTATTCCACAGAAATGTGCCACTGATAAAGACAACCAGACTGCACACACCACCTCTTCAAAGGTGAGGCTCATCCACAATGCTGTCAACTCAGCAGGAGCGGCCGCACCCCACTACACGCCTGGCAGCTCACCCTCATTCTTGTCTGCATCCAGTAGGTTCTGAAACTCTGTGTGGAAGATCTCCAAGTGCTTCTCGATGAGCACCTGCTCACACTTCCTGGCCAGCTCGTCCTGCGTGCTCTCGTGAAGGTATACCTGCACTCTCCGCTGCTCCTCCAGCAGACGGGCCTCTGCCTGCAGAGTCAATCAGAGTGACTGGTTTGATTTTGCTTTTATTAGAGAATTGGTATTTGCATAATGGCAATGTGCATGCATAGATCTGCTCCGATAAAATATGATTAAGAAAAAAGAGGATTTTTGATTTTAGGGTGTTACCCCTATCTAAGTGCCACTGATACACTCCCATCTTCTCTCAAGTGTCAGATTCCTCTTTAACTGCCTTGACAATGTTACTGTCAATAACATTCACACACCTTCATGCTCAGTGTCTTCACTTTCTGGGGTCACCTCCCCACCTGACCTGAGAAGCCTGTGAGTCTTCCCCTGTACGTGACACCACAGTAAAAAGCTCTGCTTTGGCCTGAAAGCTGTCAAGGGCCACACCAATGTAATCCCAGAAACAGCCACACGGAAGTAACTATGTGTAACAAGACTTCTAAAGACTAACTGTGCCTCTGAGAGCTGCTGGAGTACACATCTCCATTTCTCGCATTTCCCTCCAACAAAGAGAAGACAGGCAATTTAACAAGGTGACAAAATGAGTGAAGATCGAAGCCTAAGAATCTCTCATTACACATACATGTGGCGTGAAGGGTCACGGAGGAACCACAAAACGACCAAAAACAGGAGAATCTCAAATTACTCAGGCGATTTAAACCAAGAGACACAAAAACTCTATTTTCAACTGTAAAAATGCCAGTAACTCTCCAAAACGATCTTCAGATTTGGTATAAGTTTGGATAAATGTGGAAAAACTTCCACTGGAAACAAACACTCAAGAACCAAGAAAGTATACAGTGTGCAACTGACTGAGTAGGGCTTGCACTGTGAGCAATCATGGGACAGGTGTAAAAGAAAAGAACAAAGTGGGGCGTCTTCACACTGCACAAAGAGCTGGAAGTGAGCCGTAAGCTGGACAGTATCTGCAGTATGTATCAGAGGGAAACACTCTTCATAGAAATGGCCTCTAATGAACCAGTAAGTGGATTCAAACGAAAACAGGGGAAAGAGTTCATAAGTAAAGTGTTCCACATTATTCAATTTGTAGGAAGAGGAAATTCATTTTGTCTAATTTTAAAAATTTAAAATTCACCTGCTAAACTATGCTAAAATATATTTTAGTATATTTGGTAAATGAAATGCCATTATTCATTTAAATAAACAAACCTATAGAATGTTTCAATTTGGTTCACATACACAATCAGTAACAATAATCCCAGGCCTGCAGTGAATTTTCCTTGGATTTTCTAAAAAGTCTACAATTAACATGTTATTCTGGCTCTCTGATTACAGGGCTCCTTAGAACATTAAGACATACTCTGTGCTTTAATCTACAAGTTCTGACTTCATTTGCTGCTGCATTTATAACTAGCCCAACCCCCAAGAACAAAAGCTGATGCAGCAAATAACACACACTAAGCAGCACCACTTCCTGGAACTTAGGTGACACCTGGAGGAACAGTTACCCTGGGTAGCAAAAAAAGACTTCGACTCTTCCACAGATGAAAGATCAGGCTCTGGTGTCACGGTGACTCACTCTTGGAGGGGCACTGGCCTCCTCTTCTTCCACTAGGGAGGGTCACATCCTAGGGTCCTTCAAGTCCTCCCTGCAGGTACCGAGCAGTCAACAGGAGCCTGAGGGAGCAGGCTGTACTCTGGGGCAGAGGGCCTCCATCATGGCACAGGCTGGTACAGCAACCACTGCCTATGCTGGGTATCATAAGGAACAGCCGTTCACATTCTTCACTGATCCTAGGACACACGACCTTTTGATCATCACTGTGCTTGGCAGAAAACACTATAAACTAGGATCAAATTCAAATGACTAAGGGAAAGCATCTAGTAAAGACGACCAACTCCCAGGAAACGTAATTAGGATCAGTTCCTTGTAAAAATACAAGGGGGAACTCCCCAAAAGGTGAGTAAATGACAGTATTCTTGACGTTAAAAAACTTAGAATAGTCATAGACTTCTGGTAGCTTAGACTGTTTTCAATCACATAAATAGTAAAATGTCTTAAAACACTAATGTGTCCACTCATCAACAGAAAATCCCCAAGGAATCTGGCCATCTAGCCTATACTAGGTGCTGAAAGCAAAACAGTTCCTGGGGGTTTCCTCTTTTCTCAATGTTGCCTGGGAGTTCTCTGTGTGTGTATATATATATATAAAAACTTTTTAAATTTTTACTTTAATTTTTTTTTTTTTACCATGAATGTAATTTCTTCCTAAGGAACGGAATAAAAGTGACCATCTTCTATCGTCTGGGCCTGCATCATCCCAGGGACAGAGAGGAGATTCTGCAAGGTATATAGGTGTGACCACAACTTTCTACCAGGCTTGCTTTTCACCACACTTTTATATACATTTTAATACACTCATGTATATGTACAGTATGTACACATTTGTGTATATATACACGTATATATTCAGTTTAGATTGCCTTAAGATTACACTTCAGTTATTCTCATTGTTATCTACTGTTATTATTCCCATTTTACACATAAGAAGCTGAGGAATAGAAAGGTGAAAATCATTTCACTACTAAATAGTGGGAAGTGGTATGGTAGCACACAGCTGCAGTCCCAGTACTCAGAAGGCTGAGGTAGAAAGATTGCCATGAATTCGAGCCCAGCCTGGACTGCAGAGTATGAGCCTGCCCCAATAAATGCCCTCCAAAACAAAACACACACACACAAAAAAATTAGGGGGAACATAAGATCTGACTTGCATCTCAAGGCTACACCGAGTAAGAGCAGAAGTCCCCATTCATTTTTACAGTCTCTCTGCATTAGACTTCTAAAAAGTGATGGAAATCACGCTTGGTATAAGCTGAACAGATGTGGACAAAACCTTTAGTAGTACCTTCAAGAAAGAAATCCATCTTACAGGACTCAGGATGCAGGAAGCACACTGCTTCACTGGGGGCAGGGCACACTCTGGCCGTGGCCTTCTCTGCTCCCCAGGCTGTCTTTGGTGCTGAGGGACAGAAGTCCCCGCTGGGAGTGCTCACACAGCCCTGTCCTAGGCAGCTGCGTTCCTTGGGCTGGTGCTACTCGGGTGCACAGACAACTGAGGTGACTGCAATTCACCAGGAGTCTGCTCTGTTAAGACGTTCCACTCAAGGGGACACAGGAGCAGCACAGACATTAGAGCACTTGTCTAGCAAGCACAAGGCCCTGAGTTTGATTCTGACACTACATAAGCTGGATGTACTAGCACATGCATAAATCCCGGCACTCAGGAGGAGGAAGCAGGTAGACTGCTGTGATTTCAAGGCCAGACTGGACTACATAGTGATTTCAGGACAAGCATGGACTACAGAGTGAGACTATGCCTCAAAAAAAAGTTCTGCTTAACATTCAAGTTTTTAAAAAATCACTGTCCATAACAGTTTAATATGAGATGTATTTAAGAACACTACTCTGTCAATGCTACAAAATGAAGTAACAGGCTATGTTAAGATTCAAAACAGATGTTTCAAAAGCCCAGCTGCCAGGCAGCTGTCTGACACTCTGGATGAGCTGTCTGGGTTTTAGTCAACATACAACAGCTGATTTATTTAAAAGTATACACAAAGAACCATTAGGGTTTCAAATACTTCTCTAGTTCCATTTTTGCTAGATTTTGAAATTCAACAACCTTCAATTTCGAACTTAGAACGTTCCACTTCGGGGGCGGAGGAACGGCAAGGTTTGATTCCCCAGAACCACATAAGCTGGGCATGGTGGCACATGACTGTAAGCCCAGCACTCAAGAGGCTGAGGCAGGAAGATTCCTGAGAGTTCAAAGGCCAATCTTGGCTACAGAGTGAACTACAGAGCAAGACTCTGTCTTAAAAAAAAAAAAAAAAAAAAAAAAAACCAATCCAGAGCACAGGACAAACTAAGCAGGACTCTCTCCACATGACAGGAGCAAAGCTGATGCTTTAATTTGCTAAACTAACTTACTTTCTATCTCTGCTAAGGAAAAAGTAAGTCCGTGGTCCTGTCACTATCCAAGCAAGTAGGGAAGCAGCAGCAAAGAAGAAACAGCTGAGTACGGCCCATACTAGCACTTATCTGTCAGGGGCCAGAGAATTTTAGCCTGTAGGTCACATCTTGCTACTTTTTTTTTGTTTTGTTTTTGTTTTTAATAAATAAAATTTTATCAGAACTCAGTCACACTCAGTTGCTTATGTACTGTTACGGGTACTTCTGCCTTATGTTGGCAAAGATGAACAGCTACATGTACAGAGAAAACAAATACGGCCCACACAATCTACAATGTCATCTAGCCCTTTACAGAGGGAGTCTACTGACCTTCAGCCTGCTCATTCCTCAGGGCCTAGGTCCAGGATCCCTGCATTTCCAAGAAAGGACAAAGAGCAATCCCACTGAGCCTCACGACCACCTCACTTAGCACAGAAAAGGATGTGTGATGTGTGGGCTCATCTTGGTTTGCTCTCTCAAATCAGATTCCTGTTTTGGAAGGACATACCTCTCCAGTAACAGGAACTTGAAAGCAGTGCTTTAGATTCTTAGGGAACATCTCAGGAGCAAAAGCTTACAAGTTTGTCAATCTCAGAATATCTGTGTCTTCAAAAGGTTCTCTCACTGACCAGACCGTGACAGCAGACAGATCTACAGCCCAGAAGAAACAACTCCAAAGCAGGAGAGGTGGGTGGCAACCGCGACTGAGTTGGACTGAGAACACCAACTCATGACCGGACCAATTTAAAAGAGCCCTGCAGAGATTCAGAGAAGCCCTACATCCTCTGAAGATGCCACCCGACAGCACCAATGAGGACAAGTGAGGGCAACTGCCCGAGCTACAAACTCATCTGAGGAGCAACGACTAAGCAACTTACATCTACTTTACGTACTGTATGTATTTCAGCTTACCTTTTTCATATATTCAGTAACTGGGTTCTGCTGCAAGAATTCAGTACTTTCTCTGGTATAAAATCTCTCTGTGTCAGCCAAAAATTGAGATTCAAAGGATTCTTTATACACTGTTAACGTAGGGCCCTTTGCAAATGCATCATCTTCATTCAGCCCCAATTCCACTAGAAATAAATATGAGCTATATTTCAATTACCCTATTTTTGTTATATTTCACAGAAAATATTTAGGTAGCATTCAGTTTCAGTTATGCTTAAAAGGTCAATGTGAAATGGAGGGTATAATGTAACTTATTTACTAGTATTAAACTACTCTTGTTTCAAAAAAAGAAAAAAATACCGAAAGTGTATAAGAAGCAACTCAATTTTGACCTGCAGCCAGGAATGCTTCAAAATTATCTTGAAGTTCATTTAGAGAATTTTTACATTTCCAAAAGCAATAAAAATTTCTAATTTTAAACTTTCAAATAAATACAATGCTACCAAAGTTTTAAAAAAACATTGTATTTATTACCTGAACAAAGTCTCAATCTCAATTTTTCAAGCTGATATAGATTTCTAGTTATCATTTACCTCAGGAACACTCTACCATATTATCTACAGAGTAATTAAATGAGGCCAGAAAAAAAAATAATTCCTAGTTCTTTATTATCAAAATTTCCTTAAAGCACAAAGACCAGACAATTTTTATGATGGGTAAAATGAAATAAAATCATATCAACTTAAGAAGAATTTATGAGTACTTTTGCAAACACTAGCATTATTCTTTAATATTAAAGTATACTAAAATGAATCTGTTGGAACATTGTCATTATCTCGATATACAATAGGAAAACTGAGTAACAGGGAAATTATTTACCATAAGACTGTACGACTCCACTAATCAGTCTTGTATTGATGGTCTCACCATTTCTTTCCTTTTCAATAAGTTTTAAAACAGCATTTGTTACCTTCGGGAAGAAAAAAAATATATATATATGGCGTACAAAATATAACACATTCTATTATACATCCCTTAAAGATTCAAAGCCATAAATGATGGAAGGTAAGAGATACCTTTGAGGCATCCTGAAAGTGTGAGAAGACAGGAACTAAGAGGCAAGGAGTTAAAAATAAACACATACCCGGCACTCAGGAGGCTGAGGCAGAAGGACTGCTGAAAGTATGAGGCCAGCCTGGGGTACATAGTGAGTTCAGGACCAGCCTGAACTACAGAGCCAGACTTGTCTCTTAAAAAAAAAAAAAGAAAAAAGAAAAACAACACACACACCCCCACACACCCACACACACACCCACACCCACACACACACCCTTTCTCTTACTTAAGTAAGTACCTGTTTATTCAATGGTCGGAACAGACAATCTCTCCAAGTCACTAATGCAAGCTGGATGAAAAAGAAAAGAAAAAGTATTAAATATCAGTACTTATATCATGTTTTCCCAAGACTGAAGTCAAGGAAGATAATGTGAATACACATTTTATCAAAATTCCTATATCACAACTCACAGCACTATTATCCTGATGAAATCAAGAGCCACTTTTGAGTTAACAGTTGCAAAGGAATGAAGATACAAAGAAAATTCTGATTTAAGGAGAACATTCAAAGGCAACAATGAATACAATCTATAAATTTGTGCTCTGGCTCAAACAAATTAAATTACTGACCTAACACACATGATAAAAATGAATTCATGGGGCTGGAAGAATGGCACAAAAGCTCTGAGTTCAATTCCCCAGCACTACATAAGCTGGGTGTGGTGGTGGACACCTGTAATCAATCCCAGCACTCAGAGGCTGATGAGCTACAGATTAAGATCCTGTCTCAAAAAAACTCCTTTATTATCACAGCTTTGTAACACTTAGTAAGATCAACTATAGATTAGAAAAAAGTACCAAGTTCTGTGTTTTGATGTGGTTGCATTAAATAAATGCATCAAACTATACACCTTAAATGGCTATAGTTTATTGTATAAATTATTCAGACCTCTCACTTGTACGTGTGTGTGCAAGATAGATGTATTTTTAATTGAATATACAAATGGCCTATTTTTCCGTTTTCCTAAACTTCCCTCAGGAATTGGCTGGATCAGTCACTATGAAAGTATTCTGAAACAGAAATATTAGCATTCGTAAGTGACTTTTAAGCTGTTTGTGGGAAGAGGTATTATGAATTTAATACACACATATAAACTGTTGAGAGAAACGCACACGCCAACAGTCTTATTTTATCCAAATTCAACTACAGATACAACAGGCTTATAAAAGATGCATAGTACTGATAAGATTACATGTAAATTTAGTCTGTTATATGAAGAACCTTCAAAGTGGTGTCTACTAAAATATACAACATGAAAGCAATATTTAAGAGAAAAATATTTCTGGGGCTGGGGGTGTAGCTCAGCAGTTACAAGGTCTACCTTTGCCTAACAAGTGCAAGACACTGGCTTAGACTTCCCAGCACCACATAAGCCTGGTATGGTGGAGTACACCTATGATCCCAGTACTCGGAAACGTGAGGCAGGATGACTGCCATGACTTCAAGGCCAGCCTAGGCTACATAGTGAGTTCAGGACCAGCTTGGACTACAGAGCATTATCCTGTCTCAAAAAAGACAAACAAAAAAAAAATTTTAAGAAAACAAGAACAATGTATCCTCAAGTCTAATATTAGAACAAAAGTAGGTATTATTTTGGTGTCTGAAGGATGCTTTGAAGGCAGAGGTTCATTTTCCAGGAGAAACAACTCTGGGGGTTGCTGACAATGCCTCTTAGCTGTTATCCTCAGTCTCGCAGCTCCCCATGGCAGGAGTGAAAGCTTCATGCTGTGGCTATACTTCTAACAAAGAACTACTACAACTTTAAAAACCACCTTTGCTCCTAACTTTTATTTAAGTTGTGACACTGTTAGCCAGATCTAACTTGACCCTGATGGTATATCACCTGGAGCCAGGCAAGAGGAGAGAGTAGCATGAAATGCAACCTAGAGAAATTTCAGAAGTCTTGCTAAAACCCTTTATTGCACTGATAATGAAACTGACTTACGTCCTTGGATTACCCTGAAAAGAAATCAACTTTCTACATTTAAAAAGGAGGCAAGAATCATTTGGGGGAAAAAAAGACATTATGATTTGTCATGAGATGGTTTCATGATAAAGCAATCCCATTTTCTTGGGATTCTGGAACACAGGATGAGAGAATCATCTGTACAAACTGGTCCACTGAGCCAAGTGACACCCAAACTTGCAAGGGAACTCAGCAGGTTCCCTGGAGCTGTGTACCGTGAAATGTTTCAGGTGGGGCTACTGACTGGCCTTTGCTACAATTTATGGCTGTATATAGAACATTACCAAACAGTAACTATGGCACTTAAGGATATAGAAAGTATGAGTTTTGAAAGTAGCTTTCAAAGTAAAAAAAAAAAAAAAAAAAAGAGCAATTAAATCTTGATAAACATACTCTAGGAAGCATCTCTGGACTTCTGACCTTCCTTAACAGTTGAACAAAGTACACAAAAAATTAAACAACTGTAATGATTTCCAAGAGTCTAGGAGGTTACTGAGGGTACTCAATGGTTCTTCCAGTCAAGTGGGCCTCCAAAAGAAACCAACCCAAACCGTGCTGATTCTGACTCCGCCAACTCTGCCTCAGGAAAGCATTTATAAATGGAGAAGAAAGGGAGGCGCAGCGGCCAACTCACAATGCACACATGAACCAAAATGGCATGCTGTTTATGATACACACACAGAAATTCTGCCAACTACAAAAATAAGTATTTAAAACACAGACGTACAAAAACCTCAAGTCAAAAAACACTTCAACTAACATAACCATACAAAAGTAGCAACAACAGTTTGGCTTTTCAGTATAGAAACTAAACAATATAAAAGGTAAAAATCAGTCATGTATCTGGCTTACACAATTTTCTTTCAACTAAATTTGTCAAAGCAAAGCAACTAAACAGAACTGGCTCACAAGGGTTTGAGCTCCTTGGCCCACCTGCAGACAGACCACTCCGGTGCTCCGAGTCCTCCCATTTTTGCCCTAGCTCAGTGCTTCTCAGACTCAACTGGGCCTCACCCACCTGGACAGTTAAAAAAACAAGTCTCTAAGCTACATTTCCAGAGTTTCCGTGTCTAAGAGGGTGTCTAAGAATTTGCATTTCTAGTAAGTTCCCAGGAGACAGTTAATGTTATAGGTTTAGGAAACACACTGAAAGCCAGTGGGTCTAAAAAAAAAAACACCTTCATGGACTGAAGACACTTATTTACTAAGGGCATGGAGAGTGGGAAGAGGGGTCTTCATAATTAATTCAGGGCTGCCTGCTGGAAGCAGCCTTCCTAGAACATGGCCGTTCAGGAAGGTCCAATCTTAGGGCTTTGAGACTCACATCTGCTAGGACTCAGGGCTTCCTCAGCTAGATTCAGACCAGTTCCAGGTAAACATGATGGTTGGTCATCTAATTTTAAAAAGTCACTTTGAAAGTACTAATAAATACAGAACTGTGTAAGCTGTATTTAGAATCCCTACTTGTTATCCTTTTCCTAGTTTGCCACAAAATAGCTAAAGAGGTCATGTACTGAAAAAAAAATTGTAATAGTGTATTTGCTTTGATCCCCCTCTCGAATGACAATACATCATTAAGAAACATACACTCAAGAAGTTTACCAAGAAAACTTACTGAATATATTTCATAGATTCCTTTCCGTCCTTCATCACACTCACGGCGAACCCAATGTCTATTGAGGTAGGCACAAATTCCATTTAGCACTTTGCTGGAAAATCGGTAATCTTCCCACTGCTGAGTGTAGAACTTAAGTACACTCTCATCCATCAGGTCTTCTCCATCCTAAAAACAGGGTCACTAAAGCTTTAAGACAACCAGTTTGCCGTACTCTAAATAAAAGATAAACACTAATGAAAAGACTATTGCATCAAAATATTTTAGTGGTTGTAGACTGGTCCTTCACATTACTCTGTACAAAGATATGCTAATTAAGTTATCAAAAGAATAAAGTAAAAAATTCTTTCACATCAAAGTAGAGCTTTACTCACGGTACTAAATATGCATACTCATAAAAAGTACCCTGAAGCCATTAAAATGTTAGAGCAATCTTTTTATTTAGAAATTCACCTAAACAGTTTACGAACAACTTCCCATCAAGATGGCGGCTGAGTAACAGAGCTACACAATGTCTCTTTGTGGACTCACTTAAAAAGTTGAGAATATAGTCAAAAAAACACACATTCAATGTAGGCAGGATGGGAGGAGTGCCCCAACAATTAAAAGGAGACCACGGGGAGATAGGAAACCCTGAAACACATTGGAAGCAAAGGTAAACAGCAGCCCAGGAAGCAGACCCAGGCTGACAGCAAATGGCTGGGAGCCGCTGGCATCTCAAGAGGAAAGCCTGCTCGCATGGACCCAGGAGAAGTGGGAACTGGCAACAGCTGGTAGCCCCAGCCTCCAAAACACGAGCTTGTGGGTAGTGCATACTACACACACAATGTGAGCTCCACTAGAAAAGGGTCCCGGAGCCTAGATCAGAAGCCAGGCTCGGCAGTCATAATAGGCAATGACAGAAGCAGGAGCCATTGGAAAAAAAAAAAAAAAAAAAAAAAAAAAAAAAAAAAAAAAAAAAAAGAGTGTGCGTGCCTGAGACTGAACAGATTAGAATAAAAGAAGGTTCAGAAGAGCACATCAGGGCTTTAGGGGTCATTTTAAAGCAGTGCCGAGGAAGAAACTGGCACAAGAGACAGCTATGGAGGGGAGAGAAAGGCTCCCAAACTCCTGAAGGGTTCGGGTGTAGTGGGAGCACCTCAGAGGGTGGTCAGCCCCACCCTCAGGGTAGGGAAGCCAGGACAGGGTGGAGAGCTTTGCTGAAGGGGCTAGGGTGATCATGACACCTCAGAGACCACTGAACTGTTCGGTCCTCCATCACTGGCCACAACCAGGACAGAACTCAGGAGTCTCCCCCACACACCCTTATAGCTGTTCAAAGAAACCTCTACACTAGGCCTTTAAAGTGAAGTCCCTCCACAGAAACATGGGAAGAAGACAATGCAACAGGACACACAGAGACCCCAGAAATTAATGCTATGGGTCCTGAAATAGTAGAACTCATAGGGAAGAAGTCAGAAAGCAAATGAACAAGTTCAACAGCCAGTTCATGCAAAGAAAAGCAAGCAACGATCAGTGGGCTTAAAGAGAACTTACCCATCAAATAGTGATCCTAGTGGAGACAAAGCTCATTGAGCACACAGAAGCCACAGATAAAAAGTTGGCTGAGGTCAACAAGGAAGTGGAAAGATTTGAAAAGAAACCTAGTTGAAATTCAGGATATGAAAAATACATCTGAGAGCAAGGGAAGTGTGAGGACAGAATTTCAGACCTTGAAGACAAGGCTGAGGAAACAAATGCCATGAATAGTTACAATTTTAAAATTAGATATGAGCAAAGTAGCTGGATACAACAGCGGATGGATGATTCAAAGGGAACCAATCTCAGAATTACGAGTATGGGACAAAGAGCAGAAGACAGCAACAAAGGTATAAAGACTTTATTCACTGAAATCATACAAGAAAATTTCCCAAATCTAGAAATGGAAATTCATTTCAGGTACAAAAAGATTACAGAACACCAAATAACCTCAACCAACAATGAGATTCACCGTGACACATCATAACCACAACCTCAGAAATACAACATAAAGAGAGAATATTAAAAGCAGCAAGACAAAAAGAAACATGATTCAAACCAATGCAAACCCACTTAAATTACCACAGATTTTTCAATGCAAATTTTGAAGACCAGGGGAGCCTGGAGCAAAATCTTTCAAGCTTTATACATAAAAATAAAGATTGGTATCCTACTAAAACAATAGCAACTTCTCCATGTATCTGTGAAATTTCCCCCATAATTATTATTTTAATAGTATATTAGTTTGTAAAACATTAAAATTATATTCAACATGGGGAACTAGTATAAAATCTTTTAAAAATACATTGCATAAATTTATGGATAGGTAAATAAAGTGATAAACCAAATCTAACAAATGATAGTAATCAGTGAAATGTGAGTAAATAATTTATGAAAGTTAAAAAGAATTTTGAAAAGACTAAGTATGTCATTATATCCACTGCTTATGTGTAATTTACAAGTGATATAGACAAAAATTCATTTAATGTAGCAATTCACTTATTGGGTCTTTGATGTAAGTTCATCCTAAGAAAACTGACTGATGTAATGATAATCTGAATGTCTTTTGAATATATATTTACCTTTCAGTACTCAGCTACGGAATTTGAAATATCACTTTTTTTCCTTAAATTTTCCAGTCTTACGAATTTCATCATTACTGTTCTTTTCTTATGTGGACTGGTGTGTGAGGCCATGTTAAAGAATCTCAACAAAGATACACTAAGAGTGAAAAAAAAAAAAATCTTCAGCAAATCATCCCAATAAAGGGCTCTGCTGGACCCAGAGAAAAGGCATCAAGTTACGGCCACTGCAGCCCATCCTAGATGTAGGAAGCTGAGCTACAGAGTGGTGATTTGAGTGGTGATGTGAGTCAGACACAGAAGATGAAATATGATAAGTAATGAATGGTTTCTCTGATTTGGGATACCCAGAATACAGGCATTCTCTAAAACCAAACAACAGTGAGACTTAGGGGGTTTGGAGAGGGACGGGAGGGCCAAAAATGGGAAGAGATTGTAAAGTTAATATGATTTGTATGTGCACAAAATACTCAAGCTCATTGTAAACATTATATAACATTTATATATATTAATAAAATGGGGGAAAAGTAATTCAGCTTAAAATCATTTGTACTTTTGATATTTTCCTATTAAAAATTAACACATCCTATTAACAGTTCGTAACATGGAGCTAATACAGCCAATTATTAAATGCTTTTTCCATCATTATAATACTAAAAATTTGTAAGAATTTATGGTTGTAGTATTGTTGTGTATTTGCAAAATTAGTACGATGGTACACAGTATTTCTAACAAGATCCCATGATCAAAGCGTACATTTACCAAAATTATACTGAGATTTCCACAACTTAAACCACAGGTGTGTCTTCACTGGTAGGAATAGCACCCACAAAGTTGTTCTACACTTTAAAAACACAGCACTACCAACCATAGGAGCACAGCAGAGAGCACTAGAGGAGAAGAAGGAGGGTCTTCTAGCAGCAGGGCCAAGGCCAGAGCCAGAGCTACGCAGTGGCTTCATGGCCTCAGCTGCTTCAAGTGGAACACAGAAGGTCTGTCAGACTCTAACTCCATGAGTAACGGCACTCAATGACCCAACCAGCTACGTAAAAACCCGATCACTGTCTAGACACACCCAAATTTTTGTTCATTTAAATAATAAAGTTTAAGATGTAAATCTAAGCTATTATAGATTATGACAGACTTTTTTTTTAAAGAATTCATATATATCACTGATGGCTTGTTTAATCAATACTTTCATAGCACAAAATACTGTCCTGCATTCTGGTACCAAAAATTATAATATATAAAACAGAAAGGCTGCAGTAAGACATGAGATCACTGGATAACATGAAAAAGACATTACATTTGCCAATTTGAGAATGGCTAATCAACTACTATCTGTGAGAATGACGAGGTCGTTAATGTATTAAAAATAATTTTGAAACATGATGAGAATTTTCCATGTTATTTGGGTAAAAAAATATCTTTAGCGGATGGGGTGTAGCTCAGAGGTTACAGAGCTTTTCCTAGCAAAGGAGGCCCAAGATTCGATCTTCTAGCACCAAAGATGGGTGGGCATGGAGGTGCACACCTGGAAATCCCAGCATTCGGGAGGCTAAGGCAGGAGGACAGCCTCAGTTTGAGGCAAACCTGGGTTATACAATGAGCTTGTAACCAGACTGGACTACAGAGTGAGACCCTGCCTCAAATAAATTAATTAATCCATCAATCTTTATATATACTGAAGAATCCCTGGAAGTCCACACAGGGAACAGAGAGATCTTCTTATAGTCATGTAACCTGTGTAACACCAGAGACAAGAGACACCTGGCCACCCTCGGCCTTTACTATAGAGCGTAAAAATAGGGAAAAAAAAGGCAGAAGGAGAAGGCAGAGAAGACCCCGTGCGCCCCGAGCAGAAGCTTCCAGGAGAGGGCTTCTACTCAAAGGACATGGACATTTGCACAGTGACAGCCACTTGGTCCAGCAAGCAGTGTCACAGCAGTTGTGGAATGTATTTCATGACCCTGTCGGAAAACTAAGATCCCTTCTGAATAACGTGGTAAGCAAAACCAAGACATTTCCATATATGTTAATGCTGAATGCAAAAAAAAAAAAAAAACAAAAAAAAAAACAAAAAACAAGCAATGATTTACTAGCACTCAGGGTAGAATAATTATTTCACCGTCTTTACATTCTGGTATAAATACTAAGTACAGGTGTAAAACATCTTACCTTAAGCAGATTTGTCAAGTAATTCTTCAAAAATTCCTTAAGTCGTTTGTATAATTCCAAGCCAACAAACTGAGCCCCTCCAGGTGTCTGTCCCTTTTTTGACTTAGAAGGAGGAACTCCAGCTCCCCGTGCTTGGTTTGACTGGTGTACGCTAGTGCAGTAGTTATAAACATGACTTGGAAGAAAGTCAAGGAAAGCAACATGCACCATGGATGCTGACGGCAAGGAACACATTCCCGATACATCAACCAAAATCTGTGAAAATTGATGAGAAAAGTTCCCACGCACACAATCAATACAGCAGAAAGCCAGGAAGCCCCATTCACATGGTTGTGTGAAGCCTGGAGAGCACACGGATCAGCTCTAGAAAGAAAACTGCCCAGGAAAATTCAAGACCTTTTCAACTGCCTAATGCAACTGACCTTGGGGAAAACTGTTCTGGAGGTGTTTAAAATATATAAGAAAAACTGGCAACAGGTATGAAGGAAAAGTTGCAAATTAAAAAAAAAAAAAACACTAAACACTATTTACTTTAAGAAAAATAAAAACTTAATAATCAAAGTTGGTGCTGTTCAAGTATATTTCCAGAAGTGTACACTATAAATATTAAAAAGAACCTCAATTTTACTTTACTATAGTTTATAAATGAATGTGCACAAAACTACACTCTGAGGATGAATGATGAAAAGCTGAAGACTGTGCAAGAGCTGTGGCCTCATCCTACAGCAGCCACAGGGGTCTCCAACTGACCCAGAAATTCAGAGGTGTGTGACAAACAGGACAGCAGGAGTCCAACCCAGCTGCCTCTGCAGAGCAGTGTCAAGGGACAGGGGACAGGGACAGGGAGGGCAGACAACTGCATTCTGTATAACCTTTATACCTGGTGAGCTTATCTGCATGTATTACTACTAAGAAAAGTTAACAGACACTGATGTTGATTCAGAAAGAAAGATCAGTAAGACAACACACAGCAACAGAACTATCTGGCGCATAAAGGTACTTCAAATCTGTAGATAAAAGATGGATTTCATAAATGCTGGTGGATTTCAAAATACATTAACAAATAAAAACATATAAACTGAAGCATAAACCAAGAATACACACAGGAGCATTACATCAGCAAAGTCATAGAAACAATTTGAAAGTCTGAGTACGTTACAGTAGGAAAGTACCTTATACTAACAAAGAGCTATCGTCTTTAGTAAATTATAGTGATTTGGGCTGAGGTAGAGCAAATACCTTGTCTAGACCAGCACATAATTTAAAACAATAAAAGGAATCTCTACAGAAACATGACCAAAGCATAGTACAGACAAACCTAAAAAGAGAAATAAAGATACATTAGTGGCCAAAAACCTAACAGTCAACTTTAGTAGATGTTTTAAAACAATGAAATGTTTCATTAAATGTTCCAACTACTCAGAATCACAGATAATAACAATTTTTTGTTCATGAGCCAGCCTTGACAAATTTTATTACAATCCAAGGCCTGTTTCATAATCTGCCTCTCTGGCCCATCCCCTCAACTGTTCAGGGCATGTAACATTCTAACAAAGTCTATAGCTCCTCAATCCGGTTCCTCTCTTCTCTTACTAGGTGCAAATGCCTCCATGATTTGGCATACGCTGTTCTTTGAGTGTTTTAATATTTTACTACACAGCTTTATATAACACACTGGCCCAGTCTGTCGTATAAATTCAGATTACACCAACTGTGATACTTTTGTTTCTGCATTTGTTTTTAGTAAGATGTGAGTCAGTTGTATTCGCATGTAGTAGTCCACATGGTGTATGTTAACAGTAACATATCCATTCTGTGGCTGGGCCTTGCTAGATATCATCTCAGCACGTACTATTTTGGGGTATTTCCAAAGGTGCCCACATCATTAGCAAACCCCCTTGCACACAAACACAAGTTTATTTTGCAGTGTGGAATCCGCAGCACATCTCTATTATCTGCTGACAGATTTGCTCTCAAAGTGTTAATACACACACACACACACACACACACACACACACGGGAGTTCATCATGGTTCTGACACACATTTCAATTGTTTCCTCTTCTGTATACTGTCTGATTATATTCTTCAAAATAAAATTAAGTGCTCAGACATTAATAATGGGAGTACACAATGGCACAGCCTCTTTAGAAGTCTGGCAGGTTCTTAATGCAAATCATGGTATCCACAGGACCTATTTGATAGATTAAAAAATTTAAAAGTTCTGGTCCACACAGCACCATGAATAAATCTACAACACCTGGAGAAGAAATGTCACACACCAGTAATTCTAGTTATATGTACGGGCCGTCCAGGACAGGCAAAGCAAATCTATGGTGATCAATGGGGAGTGATGTCTTTTGTCTACAGAAGGGAGAATAGAGACCAGTAAGACTCAAGGGAACTTTTTCAACTAGTGTGTTGTTTACACCAGTGTGTCTATCAAAAAAATTCCAGCCATGTACTTAATATCTATATGCTTGATAGTATATAATTGTGCCCTTTAAAAAAAATCCTACATTTAAAAAAAAAGATCCTAAGAGGTGTTTATGCTACCCACTGGAAAACAGTTGTCCTTTGGATTTGACAGTTAACTGTGAAAAATTTGTCTTTTATCAATGATATTGATATTTTATTAATGATATTTATTACAACTGTCTTATTTGTGGCAAAACTTTTCTTTATGGAGACTATCACTGGAAGAAGCGTATCCTTGTTTTCTTCAATTGCTTGTAGTGGGTGTCTTATTTAGGAAATTCTCCCTTCGGCTAACATGGGGGGGGGGGGTGTTTGATACTGGGGATCCAGCCCAGGGTCTTCACACTGAGCTACATCCTCAGCTCATTTTCCTTTTTGATTTTGAAACAGGGCCTTACAAAGTCACTTCAGTTGCCCAGCCAGGCTCACACTTGGAATCCTCCTGTCTTAGCCTTCCGAAGTGCTGGGATCACAGGCCTATGTCACCAGGTCCAGGTGTTTGTCCTTTTAAAGCCAACTTCCTGTGTTTCTAATTTAGGCAAGTTTCCCTGGCATACGATTCAAAGAGAAGTCATTTTATTCTGGTCTGTGTAGATAACCAATGATTCAGAAAACCAAGTATTAAATGATCTATAGAATAAACTGCATATTTCAACTGTTTTCATACACATACCTCACTATTTAAATCTCTTAAACGCCGTTTATTTTTCTGTAATGTCTCCTTATTTACTGGCAATATTTTTGTGTTTTTGCAGTTTATTTTTAATTAGTTCTGCTAAGCTTGTCTGTGCATCTTTTCAACCAGTTTGTGTTTTACTAATTTTTGCTATTGTAGCTTTATTTCTTCTTCACATTTGCTCTTTAAGTCTTTGTTTTATTTTTTGTTCTTTTAAATATAAACATTTTAAATATTTACATAAACAGCTATATATATATATATATATATATATATATATATATATATATATCATACAACTAATATTACAGAGTTCCACCTACATAACACTTGGCTACATCACAGTAGTCTGGTGTGTATAAAGTACAAAGTACAAAGTTATGTATTTTCTTTTCCATTGTTAGCTCTCTTTTTGAAGAATTAAACTGTTAAGTGCAGAGTGTATTTTTTAGCATTAGTATTATTTTTTTTAAATTAAATCAGGTGTGGTAGCATGTGCCGGTAATCTCAGATACTTAGGAGCCTACGGCAGAAGGATCACAAATTCAAGGTCAGTCTAGGCAACCTAATGAGACTATGTATCAAAAAAAAGCAAAAAAACCCAAAAAACCAAACCCACAGATAAAGAAACAACCCCACCCATACCCTGTCCCCCCACCCAAAAAAACAGATTAATAAAGCAAGCCAGGTATAGCGGCTAATGCCCCAAATCCTAGCACTCTAGTAGGCTGAGGCAGAAGAAATTTAAATTCAAACTTTAGCCTACACAACTTCATGAGACCCTGTCTCCAAAATGGTCCTGGATGAATTTCCGGAACTGCCAGGGAGGGGTGGGGGAAGACACCGGAAGCGGACAGGACCTGACTACTTCTGATCTACAGAGTTCATTTTTACACTTAAACTTCTATAATGCTCTTTAAATTAACTTCTGCTATTGTATTTTTTTATTTTAATAATTATTCTATGCTTGTTTTCTTCCTTTTCCCCTTCTACTGGAAGGGTACTTTACTTATCCTATCTATACAATGTCAAGAGTCACACATTCTATTTGACTTTTTGTAATAATTAGCTTCAAATCTGACACACACCTTGCCTCTTACCAATTTTAGACAATCTCTGGATTTCGCCTTGTCACGTATCTCTGTTTTCCTTTCACTGGACATGGTCATATTATCATGCATATATTAAAGCCTTATTTTCCATTACTTTATCTGTATCCAAATTTTCCAATTGTCTCCTGACCTCCCATCTGGCTAAGTCTCTTTCAGCTGTGTCCAGTTTGCTATTAATATTAATGATTTCATTCTAAATTTATAAACTTTTTCTTTGTAAAATGTCTATTATCCCAAAGCATTCTGTTCCTTTATACTTTTTCTTTACCAATTATTCATTTTGAACATATCCATCTTTATCTCCAAGGATGTTTTTTCTCTGAAGTCCTGGGGACCCAATTCTGCTGTTGTTTTGGTGTGCGCTCATGTCTTCAGGATGGACTTTCCCTGGCTTTGTAACTTTTACCTCATTCCTAGTGGTGTACTCAGATTAATTTTGCAGTGTAGAGGCTGGAGGTGCAGCTCTATGGCTAAAGCACTCGCTTATGCTAGAGCCCTAAATTTGATTCCTTGGCACCGTATGAAAATAAGCCAAGGGGCTGCAGAAATACCACAGCTGTCAAAAGCACTTACCTAGCAAGCACAAGGTTCTGAGTTTGATATCCTAGTACCACGTAAACCAGGCATGGTGCTTACCTGGCAAGCAGGCCACTTTCTTTTCTTTTTTTCCCTCAGTTCACCTTTTTCACCGAAGGCTATTTGGTATTCCAGATTCTCAAAGCCTTATCAGCTGCCAGCCCTATGAGCCAGGCTGAGCTCTGTCTCCTTTTTTGTGTGGCTATCACCTCCTGGGCCACCTCTCAGTCCATTCCTTCTGCTGCCACCAGAGGCTCAGGGCAGTTAATGCCCTTGTTTTTAGCTCTTCCTTTCTGCACATGTGCAAGGCTTCCCCTCTTGTTGGGAGGTAGTCAACTGTGAGTTTATACTTTGCTCCATTTTGCCTAACAGCAGGTCTAGGCACCTGGCTCCAGGACTTGTTAGGCTGTCTACTTTAGCCTGACTGTTTCTGGCAATATATTACTTTCCAGCAGTTAGAGAGCAAAATAAAACAGAAACCAGAGACAGCTAAAATGTAGGAAAACGGAGCTTCCATAGTCTGAAGTCAGAGAGTACATTAACATACCATTATGTTCCTGGGTATAATGTGGAAATATTAAAGAGCTTTCTTTCTGCTACAACAACTGTATTCGTAACAACCTATATGGCAAACAGTCAAGTCCATCACTGGATCTGTGAGGATGCAGAATGCAGCTCCAGCAGCCTCATATACACCTAACAGCGGTTAAAAGACTGCAGTGTTAATCAAATTTTGACCAAGACTCCAATCGTAACATGAATCAGTACTTTTGAAAAAGAAAATGTTGCCAATTAAGTGATATAATGTATTATCAGATATTATTATTTCCTAAGAGATTGTCTTTTCTTTGATTTGTCATAACACACTTTAAAAAGTGGAAATGGCTGAGATAGTGCTAAACCATTTTTATGGTCTAAGTCATAAACACTCTTGTGAAGAATCCTGTTTTTCTCTATACCACTGTCCTCTGAGCTGCTAAGTGTGTTAGCACTTAGTCCAAAACTGACTGCAGGATTTTCTTCTAATATATGCCTGTCTACGTTAGAAGCTAGATACTAAACTTTATCAAAAGTTTTTTTTTTTTCTCCTCCCAGGGAAGTGTTTTCAAATGGCCCTTCAATGGTCTGCTCATGGGGAAAACAAGGCGCAACCAGGATGAACAGGCGCAGGTAATTATAGCTGTGTCTGGACTTACGCCCCACTGACTGCTGCAATATGCCATCGCCCCCAGGATGCACCTCAATTAACCCACAGTGAATGACGAAAGTAGAAGGCAGCCCAGCCTGGGCAGCTCAGCAAGACCCTGCCTCAAAATCAACACCAAGAAAAGGCCTGGAGATACAGTACAGTACAAAGGCCCTCCCCAGCAGCCCCACAAAATGGTAATCACCCCAGATGAACGTGGAAAGGTATTAAAAAGGCAACTATCAGTGAAATGAACAATTCAGAAAATAGCATTTTACTACGATTTCTTTGGATGTGCTGAAAGTGTGTGTGTGTGTGTGTGTAACAAAATATATTTAAATATCACACACACATTGTCTGACTCTGTCTGACACACACACACAAAACAAAAAGTTCTGTGTCCAGATATTAGCCACTACTGGAGAAGGCTCTCTCTCTCTCTGGAGTGCAGGATGGAGCTTTAAAAAACTTTCAGCCACACTGTCCGTCCTTTCTCTCCCACCAAGTATTCTTTGTAGAAGACAGTCCAGTGCCCAGAATATACTCACAACATCAGTTCCTCCTCTAAGTGGTCCCCAATGCCCAACAGAACAGAACAAAATGCCTGATTTTAGTGAAAGAGAAACCTCTCAAAAACTACCGTGAAGTGTCTACCCGGGGCTGGCCTTCACTTCCCTTCCCAAGTTGGCACTGTTCACACACACATCTTTAAATCCTGTGCTTGTCTTGCTCTTTGGCTAGTCAAACTCCGTGCCAAGTTATGGAGTTCCTAATAGAGAATACAACTTATTCCATCCCTCCCGTCCAGCTAGTCACTGCAGAACCTGAACTCGGAGTCTTTGAAACTTAAGTTAACCTTACACACCATGGCTCTGATCCTCATACCCAAGTAACTACCTGTGCACATGGCAAGTATAAATAATCTCTGAAAAAGGATTTAAAAAAAACACTAAAGGCACTAGACCCAAAGGCAACTTATATAGAAGGGCATGTGACAGCCCAGCACCGGGGATGAAGGGAGGAATGGGAGAAGACACACAGTTTCAAAAGAAACCACATCAGCAGACCCGGGCTGCAAAGGATTTCAATGCTACACCAGGAGACAAGGATGGTAAAGCAACCATCACAGCACACTCAAGGTTATACAGGAAAATGTATGCACAATGACAGAAAATTAGTTGTAGAAAAAAATAAGAACCGTAAGAAAAACAAGTAAAAAATTCTAGAAATGAAACATATGATCTCCAGAATAAATTATTTACTGGGATGCCTTGATAATAAAGTGTGTTACATGGCAAATCAACAAAAATTAACTGGGGGGAGGGAGTACAGGGGAGGTGGAGCAGAGAGACAGAGACTGAGAGAAGGAGAGAGTGAAAGGGACTGGGGAAAAAGGACAGACTTTGAGAGCAGACAAGTGGATACTGCATATAACATACAGGAAAAGAATCCAACTGACCACCAATTTCTTATTAAAAACTATAAAGACCAGAAAACAGTAGAATAACATGTTTAAGTGCTAAGAGAGAAAAAGAAATCATAACAATTTAAAATTCTTTTATCCGGTGCAGGGGGGGTGTGGGGGGCGTCTGTGCTTTTTTCATAATTATTTAAAATACACCGGATGGCTTAAAACCAAAGTTTAACTTTGTTTTATGGGCTAAAACACTTGTGAGGTAACACAATAGAGGGGATGGGACAGTAAATCTCATTTCTTTATGTTCCCTGTTGCTTTACAGCATTAACTATATGTCACTGGCCAAGAATCCCTGGGGTGAGTGCTCCGTCCCTCACACCCATAAGCTGCAGAGGTAGGGCTAAAGAGCCAAAAGATATAATAAAATGGAAATGAAAAAATTCAAATAACCCAGAAGGAAGGAAAGCAGTAACAAAGAAAAATTATGAAGGACAGAAAAAAGGGTGGGCACAAACTCCAACAATTAAGAATCATCCTAAATGTAAATGCACTAGAACTATCATCCAAAGGCAGGGATGGGCAGAAGGGATAGAACAGCGGGGCCACTCTAGCTGCTGACACCAGCGACACAATTTAAATGTAGGGACACAGAGATTGAAAAGCAGCAGATGGAAAGATTTCCAAGCACATACCAAGCCCAGGAAGGCTCTAGAAGCTGCACTTGTCCAACAACCAGAGACAAGAGGGCCATTTCATCATGACAAGAAGTACCAATTTTTAAAAGAAAATATTATCCTATTTTCCCTAATAAAAGAGCTACAAAATACAGACAGAAAATCTGACAGAACTAAAGGGAAAAAGAAACAACTGCACAACTCTGAGATTTTAATATCCTTCTCTAAGTACTAGTAAAAAATCAAGACCTAGATGACCTGACAATGCTGTCAGTAATTTACCCTTAATGGGTAGTTAAGACATTCTATTCTGAGTAGTATGCTGGTAAACTGGCTCTGAAATAAAAAAGCCAAGCCCTGATTTCTAGGTTCTCCAGGGATCTGTGGTATAACATTCCTGCCATGGCCGAGATCAAGCCACCACTGGGATGTTCCTGAGCAGGGAACTACGGAGAGACACACACAGTCATCGCCACAACACGGTACCACCCCACCCCCCCAGCACACCATCATCTATGTCCACAGCTGCAGAAGCCCCATTATTCAAGAGTACAGTGTGTTTGCCAAGATAATTATTTTTGGGCCATTAAACAAGTCTCAATACATTTAAAAAGGCTGAAATCATTGGGAGTTTGTTCTGAGAAAAATGGAATTATGTCAGAGTGACAATGAGCCCCCCAGCAAGATCCCAAGTATTTCTAAATTAGCACATTTCTACGTAATCCCAGGGTCAAAGACGGAATAATGAGCAGCACTGGTAGCAGATGGTGACACAGCTGCCTTTCAAGAAATAACATGGAAGACTATAAAGTGTCTTAAACTAAATGATAATGGGAATATAACATCTCAAAATTTGTAGAATGAAGCTAACCATTCTTACAAAGAAAACTGTACCTTCAAATAAATCATAAAAGAAACCAGGAAGACTCAGTATGGCTCGAGGAGCAGTAGTTTCAAATTTCCTACAGATTTAATGCGGACCCTTTCAGCACCCCCCGCTGGCTTCTTTGTAGCAATGACAGGCTAATTCTAAAATTAATACAGAATTTCAAGAAACCAAAAAGGCCAAAACAATCTTCACAAAGAACACACTTAGGGAATGTCTAGGTCACAATTTCAAAGCTTACTAAACGGCCACAGCAACTAAAACAGTGAGATACCACCACAGGATAAATCAATGAAACAAAACTGAGAAGCCTGAAATAAATCCAGTATCTGTGGACAACTGATTCTTACTTAGTTCTGCGACCAATGGGAAAAATGGTCTTTTCAACAAAAGGTGCAAGGGTGACTGAGTAACCACATCCAAACCCTTCAAAATGGATCAAAGTTTAAATACAAGAGCTACAACTATCAACTTACACGAAAACTGAGAATGAGATGGACACAAAGTCCCACAGACGGTTCTCCCTCACTGTGCTTTCTGGGAACCTGGGAGCCACCTGGGAGCCTGAAGGACCATCCCCAGCAATGCTCCAACTAGGCGAGTCAGCAAAAAGGCAAGACTAAAAGCAGCTGTGACACACCACGTGTCACCAGACCATCTAGGAAAAATGTCATCAGAGACAAAAAGCAGATTCTCAAGAGGTCTCACGGCTGTCCAGGGACCCAGTCCTTCCTCACATCTCACAGTGGGTGTGAGACCCATGGGAGGACTTCTATGGCCTGTGCTCCTAAATTACATACAGCAAGTCTGAAAGGGACCCTGTGGGGAACTGCTAGGACACATGGCCTGTGTGAACTGAGCCTGTCACACTGCTACCCTCAGAGGTCACACTTGGTAGCCACTTTCCAAAATGTGTGCACAAGGAAAGGGTTATTAAGTCACTTTAAATGGCGAGTACAAAATAAACACTAATGGTCAGAGAAAAGTAGCCACATCTGAAGTTATTTTTAAAACAAGAAATTAAGGTAGAATATGAGGCTGGAGGAATGGTTCAGCAATTAATGCTCTGAGGCGAGTGCTAAGTACTCAAGTTCAATTTCCCAGCATCACATAAACCAGGCGTGGTGGTACACACTTATAATCCCAGCACCTGGGAGGCTGAGGCAGGAGGATTGCTATGAGTCCAAGGCCAGCCTGGGCTCCACAGTGAGTTCAAGACCAGCCTGGGCTATAGAGCAAGACCCTGTCTCAAAAATAAAAAAGAAAAAAGAAAAAAAAAGAAAAGGAATAAAGAAAAAAAGGTAGAACATGAGAAAAACTTAAATAGAGGACTTAAGGAAAACAAGAAAACACAACAGAAAAAAAAATCACTTCAATTTTCTAAGAGAAGTCAATTCAATTAAAGGAACAAAGTCAAACTAAACCACTTTCAATTACTACTTCTTTCCCTACTATAACTTAGAAAGTATAATCAATTCTATCAAGATCCTTCAAATGAGCTGGGACTAAAAGTTGTAATAAAAATACTTTCTTCTGCATGTAGCAGCATACCCTTGTAGTTCCAGTGCATGGGAGGCTGAGACAGGAGGATCATGTATTTGAGGCCAGCCTGGGCTATCTAACAAGTTCAAAGGAAACCTAGGCTACTCAGAGAGGTAACAGTCTCAAAAAACCTGACAGACAGACAGATGTAGACGATGGGGGAGGGGGGGAGCG